>JASDQU010416263.1:0-10368 GCA_032191745.1 Picea mariana
CTCAAATCTATGACTCTTAGAAGTCTTTTGCCTCTTCTGTTTCTTTTGAGAATAGGAACTGGTCCTGCTGCTGGAAGAGCCTTCTGAATCGCCAGCTTCCTTCTCAGTGGAATCATCTGGCACTGGTCCTTTACCTCTGGGGTGGACCTTTCTGGATGTGCTTCTCTCAGTGTGACCACTGACACGACTACAATTCTGCATCTCAGGTTCACGCTGCATCTGTCATTGTAGGTCGGATAAGCTCTGCAGTAGAACTGCATTAATCTCGGTTTGCTTTTCTTGTTCCTTCATCATTCTTTCATTGTCGGCCTTGCAGCTTTGCAATTCGACCATGAGACTCCTCACTGTCTCAACTAAGTCTGGAGGGGTTCCTATTGCTCTTCTTTCGTCCGACTCTTCATCTCTGTTGTGGGAGCCTTCTCCCACCTCTTGGTGAGTCACCATTCTTCTGTGTTTGTAGATTCCCGCGGTTGATCGTCCGCTTGAGTGAAAAGACAAACGCTGACTATTAGTTAAGAGTTAAATTCATTTTTACAAAGGGCGCATAAATTCATAACTCTTTCACATGCACACACAGTCAGGTTTTCATTTTCCAAGTTCTTAATCCTGGGTAAGATAGTTAAGTCAGGGGTTTACTCCTCATAGGAGTGTTTTGAACGAGGTTTATGCGCGACTTGTGCATGAGCCCAGTCAGGCCGAGTGTTGTAACCATGCTCTGATACCAATTTGTAACACACCCATTACCATCAATCAAAATTTTTGGTTGATTTCTCAATAATGAGACTCCCCGGAGCTTGTAGCAGCAAAATGCCAATCCCCGAATCACAGGTCTTCTATTTACCTACCCGATTCTCTGTATATAACCGTGGTCTTACGTCCCACCTGACGCAGGCGCGCCAACCACGGGTACGTCTGCTCACAAGGTCTTCTTCTTCTCGTCCGAAGAACTCCGAGATTCTTCTATTTCCCTATCGGGACATCTGCTCCCACAGTTATCTTCGCGCGATCCCCTTTTCTTGATTTATCGGGGAATCGGAACTCGTAACTTCGCGAGTTCAAAGGTTGAACACTGGGTTCTCGGATCCCCGAGATCCAATGATCAGTCAACTCGCTGACTTTTCCCCAAGGGATTTCGCTACTCGCAACCTCGGGATTCCCTTGGCCAAATTCTCGAGCCTTTTCTCGCGAGGCTCCGATACACGATCCCACGTGCGGATCCAACGGTCTTCCCGTGATCCGGATCCAACGGTTATTACCTTCTCGCTTCTCGCGTCCTCGTGACTTTGAATTCCCAATACTTGGGCTCTCACCCTGCGAACTCTCGAGTTCACGAGATCTCTCGATCTCTTCCACATGTCCTCCTTCGATGGACGACTCACAGCCTCTCGCCACTTTGCTGCTTCGCGACCTCATGTCTCGCGACTTTTAACGCCAAATACTTGGGCGTTCACCCTGCGAGCTCCCAAGTTCGCGAGATCTCTTCGATCTCTGCCACCTGTCCTCCCCAGATGGACGGGTCACAGCCTCTCGCTACTTCACTGCTTCGCGACTTAGAGCATCCAAACTTCGGGCTCTTACCCCGCGAACCTCCGAGGTAGTGAGATCCCTGGATCTCCACCACCTGTCCTCTTCGGATGGATGGCTCAGATCCTCTCCTAGCCTCGTCACTCGCGACTTGGAGCGTCCAGCTTTTGGACTTCTACCCCACGAGCCCCGAGCTCACGAGATCCCTGGATCTCTGCCACCTGTCCTCCTCGGATGGACGGCTCTGATCCTCTTGTAGCCTCGCCACTCGCGACTTAAAGCGTCCAGCTTTTGGACTTCTACCCCGCGAGCCCCGAGCTCATGAGATCCCTGGATCTCTGCCACCTGTCCTCCTTGGATGGATGGCTCTGATCCTCTCGTAGCCTCACCACTCGTGACTTAAAGCGTCTAGCTTTTGGACTTCTACCCCGCGAGCCCCGAGCTCACGAGATCCCTGGATCTCTGCCACCTGTCCTCCTCAAATGGACGGCTCTGATCCTCTCGTAGCCTTGCCACTCGTGACTTGGAGCGTCCAACTTTTGGACTTATTCACGAGGCTTAACCCTCGTCTATCTCCCTATAGATCTAACGACTGTCGGGTTTCCTGGCTAAGATCTGACGGTTCAGATCGGTCCCGATGCTGCGCCCTTTCCTACTGCCCTTTGGACGTGGAAAAACCAACGGTCCAGATGTCCTCATGGAGTCTGGGGTTCTACGATTCATATTTCCTCGCTATTCACGAAGATAAGGGAAAAAGGGTTAAGGCAATTTACGCTCTCGTTCATTCCTTCGATTTAGCGGTCGTGAATGATCGCAGCTTTCTCGACAGGATCTCATCCGTTGATCAATACTTATCCTTACGCGGCTACTTCGGGATTTCAAGCGGGTCATTCCTCTTCGCATAGGATTGCTAAAACTTGCACATTCACGCCCTTTTTCCAGGTTCTTGGTAAACCTTTCTGAGAAGGGAAATCTCCGTGAAGAGGTCTATTTCGGGCCATTCCTGGATACAGATAAGGGAAACAAATTCCCGAGAACGGACTGGATACCTGACTTAGTTCAACCTGGGCATGATTAGATTCATTTTTATCGATGTGAGTCGTGCATGGCTTCCTCTATTACAAGCATAGGTCCATTAGTTATTATCAAAACATTCACAGACATTCTTACACTAAAATCGTTCACAATCTCACAATGTTGTGAGTATATATGTATATCAGTATATGAATTTCAAGATGCAATACATAAAAATACTTATCAGAAATAACACCCGAAGTGGGCACGACTACTGAGAGGGGTGCTCATTTCCACCCAACTGTAGGCTCAGCAACTCCCAAAGGATTTACCACTAGCCACCCCCGAGCTGAGACCACGATGCTCTGAGACTGCGTCTCTCTGTCTGCCAGTGACCAGGAGCGAAGGTTGAAATCCTTCCTCTCTGCTATCACTCACTCTACGTAATAATTACCAGAGTTCCCTTCGCGTCCGCCCCCTCAATCGTCTCTGCCATACGCCTTATCCTCTCGTGAGGTTGCATGTGGCATGATTACCCTCGCGTCGATTAGGCCTGACAGCTCTACGGATGGGCGGTCTACCATCCCATCCCTCATCAAGCCATCCGCCTACTAGCCTGTGAGGTATTGACTTTCAGGTCCAGTGAGCCGCTTTTAGTTCTCCGGGCCAGTGGAGTCCAAATACGGTATTTAATTCTCGGTGGAAGTTAACGCCACCTTTTTCAGGTGCCTTCCACCGCCATCGTGGTCTCTTTTCTGCACATCCCCTCTCAGCAGTCCTGCAATAAATTCAAAATATTATTCACATTCATTGACCTCTTCCTGCAGGTCCATTTATATCACATGTTCATACTTATGAGTTTGCCATAGTCCTTGGGCAGTCCAGTTATATTTACAATCTGGGGAAAATAGGGTGTTACAGAATCGGACACGGTTTGAACTAACTCGACAGGCACTGCGTTGCCATGCAACCCTTGTTTTAATAGCTCTTGGATTGTTTATCTTTGAGATTGATGTCCCCATTATCTCTTTTAAGCACCGTAATATGTCCATTTGTGTTTGTAAGAGCATCGGACACGGTTTGAACTAACTCGACAGGGACTGCGTTGCCATGCAACCCTTGTTTTAATAGCTCTTGGATTGTTAAGTTTATAAGATGATTTTATTAAAATATTGGATTGTTAAGTTTATAAGATGATTTTATTAAAATATTGGTTGTCGAGAGCCGAATCACAACAACAAAGTCAAAGACAAGTCTTAAGCACCAAGTGTCAGGATAGAGTCTAGCATCAAAGTTGAGCACCGAGGCAGAAGGAGCCAACCAGGAGCAGGTTAACTTGCTCTACGCGTCGACACAAGTTGAAAGCAGCAAGTTATTTAAACATATTGAATTTAGTTATCATTACATATGTGGGATATAGTCTGCATATTGTTGGATATCAAGTGTTGAGTGTTGAATGCCACGAGGAGAAGAGACAAGCCACCTGCCACATCGTGCATAAGCGCAAGTTATAAGGAGGACTTTTGATTTAGAGATTCATTGCAAAGTTACATTTCATTGCGTGAGATTGGAGCTGTTGGGTATATCAATTGTTTATGGTGCTTTAAATGATGCTGCTGCTAAAAAATGTGATTTTGAAGGATTGTTTCTTGCATCAAAGACATACAGAGAGCTTGTATCTTGTTCCAACTGCACTGACTTTCAATCTAGGAATCTCGAAATTCGATATGGACCAGAAAAAAAAAAAGAGCAAGTGTCATCTTGATCGCCCAAGAGTTGGGACCAATGCCCAAGTGATGATCATAAGCTCTGATTTAAAGTTCTAAGTGTTGAGATCACATGCAAAGCTGTGAGGATGAAGGGTTTTGATTAACGATGGAGAACGCTCTGAAGAAAAATAGTCTTGGTGAAGATAGAGATCACAGAGATAATGCAAAGTATATGGCAAAGACTTCTAAACCTGGAAAGTATCGCTTTATTGTGTGGCTTATGAGCACCTATGTTGGCATGTTTCTCTTCTTCTTAAGTAAATATTATATTCTTAGTTTGGCGTTGTTGGTGTTGCTTATTGTGGCATGACTTTCTGTAGCAATTCCAGTTTGGATAAACAATGGATATTGTTGCTATAAACTCTGTTTCAAAATAATGCATCCTAACATCATCCAAATTGAGTATTTTTCCAAACTTCGGTCAGTGGATTGGTGGAATCATTACAACTTTCATTTGAAACTAGAATACCATCTTTAGTTTCGAATCTTCACTTTAGATTTCAACCACCATCCTTGGAATCTGAAGCATTCCTTGTGTCTACAAATTGTTCTTTTATCTGATATCAGCATGGATGCCTTTGAAGTTGAGATATGTTGTTGATCATATTTATCTGAAAATCTTGTGTTGTCTTTCCACCCACACATCCAATCCAATCATAAAACCCTAATAATCTTAAGTGCACTAGCTCAGCCCCTTTAGTAGTCAGGGTGTTGACTTTAGTGATAACAGGTGAGAACAAGATTCCCATGGAGATTTCCAACCAAGACAAGAGGCTTGTTAATGTAAGTAAGAAATTTGTTCTTTTACTTTGAAAGCCTCAATATTAAAGCAAACTGGTAGAAGTAGATACTTCCCAAGTGGGTGTACAAATAATCAAAAGGAAGTAATTGAAGGATCGGATCATGTCACTGAGAGGGGGGGTGAATCGGTGACACAATAATTTTATAAGTTTTTTCTTTGGTTAATGCAATCAAAATTTTAATACAATATTTTATCGTGGAACCCAATTGGGAAAACCACAAACACTTTTCTATTAACTGCAAAATTATGTTTTACAAGTTACATAGAAGGAACATGTTCTTCCTCTTTAGATCAGCACCCACTGATCAGGATGCACCCACACCCTTGTTCACCAACTCCAACTGGTAGGAGGTTACAACCCCTTGTTTAGTCAATTACAACTGACAAGGAAGCACCTACTCCCCTGCAGGCTCCAACCTGCCCTTGCACCTCCCAACCACCCTTAATATATGAATCTGGAAAACTTTTGTATCATGTCTTGACTGCTCCTCTCTCTGCTTCGGTCATCTGATCTTCAATGTATATGTTGCAGTCACACTTTCTACTTCAATTCTCAACTTTCTTATATATGCCTTCATCGTAACTCTTCATGGGAATTCACACCCTTTCATGAGTCATCACACCTCTTTGTCTATTACATAATCATTGTTTTAAATAACATAGTCATGTTTTTTTTCAAACCACACATCTCTTCAATATTTATCTTGGCTTTTGATGTTTTCTTTAATTCATATAGTTATTTAGGTTGTGAACAGTTTATCATAGAGAGATGGTCTGAGCTATGAAATTGTGCTTCATGTTCTCATCTGAATTATAGAGTCTCTTTGCAGTATTGCATATAAACCTAAGCTTTCTTCTGGATCCATAAGGCTTCTTCCCATGATCATGCTTTACATGATGTCACAACTTCATCACTTGTGGTATAATCTCTAGAGTGTTCTTCTCGTGCAACCATTTTGGAGGTTACTTGTTACAAAAAAAAAAATCTCGTGCACCCTTTGGCTTAACTTGCTTGATTAAGGAAATGGTTATCTTATAGCCTCTTAATCTCCTTGGCTTATTTAATATAATGGATTTATTTTACTCACTATCTTTTGTATTTCTACAAGGTTTTACTAAATTAACGAACCTCCAATTTTAGCATTGCGCTCAATCTCCTGACAGAATGATGGTCTTGACATTCAACTAGCAGTGGGCTTGGCTATCCTCCAAATTGGCATTCCACTAATTTCTTCAACAAGTTTTGTGGTTTCATTGTTTGTTTCCACCCACCACAATGTCCCTTAAGCCCACGGTCACCCATATGATCGACGTGCAACACGGTTATATAAAAAAAAATTATTCAACGATCTTAGTTGCTTTGACTGAAATGCAGGGGGCCTAATAGGTCGTCTCGAGCTCCAAGATGGTGATCTTCGAGTAAATTCCAAGCACCTAGAGTCCCCACCATACTTCTGCACTACGCGTCGAATATGCATAGAGAGAGCGGTGTATATAAACCCACTTAAGCTTCTCTCATTTACCAATGTGGGATAAATCCCATTTGAACAAGTCAATTAACATCGTCGATCTCTTGATCGGACGGTTGTTGAGTCTTCGCAGATTTCTTTGACTCTTCGATAGTGGCTTGGATTATGGTTTCACCTTCACCTGTAGATGAAACAGCACACACCCTATTGAAGAACGAACATCAACTGCCATTATAGCTGATGTGAAAAAAGACATGCCACATACGCTGACTCTGCCACTAGGTTGTAACTTCCTCAAGTGCAAACAACACACCACCTACAAGAGCTTTGAAGGCGCCAGCAACACCAACAACACATCCACATGTTACAAGATCACGACGACCAAGATCATTCTTGAAATCTAGAAACCATCTTTGCGCAAGGGTTCGGTTAGAATCTGAGAAGGCATCCTTAGCATGATCTCCATCAATTGTTGTTATATCATCATCGATTTCTAATTCTAAATCATCGTTACAATCTATGAAAACATCTTCCATTTTTGAAACTCCACTTGGTGCAATAAAATCATCACCATTACAATCACTATAAGATTTTAAGCTTGATTCTCTTCAAATAAAGAACAACAAATACACTTGTTGATCTGATAACACCTCATGTTCGGAGACAAAAGAGACATTAGCATCATTGCAGCAATGCCATCTTTCGTCTTCCAAGTTCTTCACATAGGCATAATAATGCCTAAAACTCCCTTGCATCTGCACCATTATGAGTATATTTTCTAGCCTCGAGCCTTTCATCCCACTGGCCATCACTTTCATTCTTAGTAGACCAATCCCTTTTTCCATCAATGGTAATATCAATGGAAACAACTTCCAAAGGAGATACTTCTTCAAATGCAGCTAATGTGGGCTTGCATTTTAGTCTAATTACTAGTATATGTGCAGATTATATTGTAGTAAGCCCTTCACACCAGCTGCTTTCTCTCAAATGCTCAGCAAGTACTCTAATCAATGATGTTGGTCCTCTTTCAGCAGTTCTGACATAAATGCAACATTCTGTGAAAACAGATCTTTGAAGTTCAACTCAAGCAATTCAATTTTAGCTAAAACCGTATGTGCATTGTCCTCGGGTTCATATATGTATTAATAGCTTCAAATTCCTCCTCAAGTCCTCTCATTGAGCTTATAGCAACTTCTTCTATGCTCAATATGTTTATTTGAAATTGTCATAGCTTGTAATTTTAAAACAGAGCATATGTAGAGAGCTTATGTTAAAACAGAGCTTATTTTAAAACAGAGCATATGACAGGGCTTATTTTAAAACAAAGCATATGACAGGGCTTGTTGCACCAGGCACTGATACATCGTCTGAAATTTTGGATCTTGTCATTCTCATCATCACAGGCCATGTAGTAACAGAGTGCCTTATAACCATCACACATACATAATGCATTTTGTCAGTGCCAACCAATGGCAATGTCTCTCATCTATTTGACATCAGTGCCAATGCCATCAATGCCAACCTGTATTGTCATATTTCCAACAGTAAATGAGCTACCCAGTGACTTGGACTGATGTAAATTAGTTATTGTTGTTGTTTGTTGTTATAAGTAAATATTTCAAATATGATCAAAGGATGAAAGCTCTCAGGGATTAGATCTAAGAAACCTCTAGTGACAGGTGAAATTTTTGGGTTTGCATTAAAAGTCATGAACCATAAATTTCTACATGGCATCATAGCATTTTAGAAATTTCCACAAGAGGCAGGTCTAAGAATTCCAGGGCAGGGAAGAGCTCGTCTAGTAGTAAAATTAAATTTATTAATGTGGAAAAAATCCCATCATAAGGATATGCCACTATGGTAACTTAATTTCTCCTTATAACACCATGAAAGATAACTTCACCATAAAATATTGCATTTGACAGAATTGACCAGGGCATCTCCAAAAAAACATGAGCTAAGAGAAAAATTAAAAACATTACAAAATGTTAAAGTGCATGATTGTTTATTTGATAAGGGTGGGGGATGAGGGATCCTAAAGCACATTGGTTAATGAGGTTCCAGTCTATATGGAAATCTCATTGTTCTTTCAAGCATAGAGCATTGGGGTGGCTTATGCTCCACAAAGTTTTTCCTATCAAGACTGTGCTTCACAAAGTCGGTGTTTCAAATGTTTCATGCACACTTTGTGGTAGATATGAAATAGTTGAGTATGTCTTTTTTAGATTCCCCTCTATGAAGACCTTTTGGGCATTGTTTAAGTTTAAATTTAACATTTTTTACTGTTTTTCTTTCTCGAAAATTTCCTCTTCTTGGGGATACTTAGATGTTTATGGTAGCTGCAAATCTTTATGGAACATAGTTCAATTGTCCATTGTTGGATTTCTACAAAAAATTGGTGTAAAGATACTTTTCATGAGGAACCATCCATAAGTATCTTAGGAGAAATGAGACCTTTTAAGAAGGAATTGGCTTTGCTTGTTAAAAACAAATTCATTGTTTTCAGTAAAGATGTTGAATCCCTTACTATTGTGGCACAATATCATATGTTAGCATTTATGGATTTTCTAAATTCTAGGACAAGAACTTCCTTGTAATCGTGTTAGATTGTTATGACTCTCTTTGTTCCATGATGTAACTCTATGTTCTAAGAAGTAATATATGATGCACTTCTCCCAAAAAAAAATGTTCCAAAGAAAACTATAATTAAACCCAACAAAACTAGGCTTGACTCTTAGTTCAAAAGGTTTTGTGTTGAGAATGTTTATCCAAATAGATCTCAAGAGTGGAAGCACAAAGCTTGGCTAGGGAGTGCCCAATCATGATTGTGTGATAATTACTCAAATTCAATGGATTGCCAAACTTTTGGATAGGATAAATGATGTGTGCAGTGCACAATAATGGAAATATGGAGCAACAAAGAGTTCATCAATGTAGAATGGAAGAAATTTTGTGCCTCCAATATCAGTAGATTTATTTGTTTGTACTTGTGATATCTTCACAAAACATGTCAAGGAAAAGAAATAGCAAGAGTGTGGACTAACAGGTATTATGCTAACATGTGGTCGGTATTGATACAAAGATGCGGCATAAGCTTTTCAAGTTTCAATGTTTGAAATAGTAAGGCTCATGTGGAATATCCATCCCTAAATATTATTAAAGACAATCCCACTACAAATCTAAAAGACATTGGAATCAATGACAAAGGTGGAACTACAATTGATTCATGCCTTACAAACTAATATGAGAGATGAAAGAGGCAAAGTTACAGGTGCCACTACTTTGTAGAGATAGCTTAATGAAGTTGAGAAATATTTAGTTGATTTGAAGGATAATCCATTAATTATTAAGGCCTATAATGTTTCTTAGGAAGAGAATATAGATCTTGGTCAAACATATTCATCAAAGATGGAAAAATTCGGATATGATATTGATGAGTTGGATAGAAATTTAAAATATTCTCAAGAAGCAAATGCAAGGAGGGATCAACAAACTGATAATCCTACTATAGAAATCAAGAAAAAGTAATTTCAATTTGTACTTTTGCAATAAAAAAATGGATGGTATTGAGGAAGATTTTTAGATGGATGGTTAGATTTTTACTTATTTAACTTAGTTATGTATTTCCATTGCAACAGGGTGCACACACCAATAGGTCCATACAACACTTTTCCTAAGTTCTTGTGAGAAACAAAATGTGAGAGAGGTGAAATTATATAGGGGATTAGAGGGGACATGCATGCCTTCAACATGCATGTGCCAATCCTAGTTTATTTTCAGTTTTTTCCCC
>JASDQU010416267.1:0-10225 GCA_032191745.1 Picea mariana
GATACTGAGAGGGGGGTGAATCAATATCAAGTACAATTTAAAAACTTTTTCAACTTATACTTAAACCATTCAACTATATCCAATGAGCAATGAACAATAGTATAAGAGTTACACCAATACACCATAATACACCATGCACAATATATGAGAAATAATCAATAGTTTATTGTTTAAGGGAAGTAATGACTTCCAAAGGTAGCTATAGATTCCAAATGTAGAGGGAGGAATAAACCTCCAAGAGGAAGATTCAATCCTCCAATATCAAGAGAGAGTTGAACTCTCCATCCTTGCCCCTTCCTTCCACCCAAGAATATATGATAGATAATAAAACTTTACATTAAATCATCACCATCAACCAATCATCACATAGAACCTGATAATGCTTCCCGAGACTTCTTCAATTTCTGAAATTCTTCAATTCTTGGATTACTCTGATCATGTAGATAATATTACTTAATGTATTCTCTGAAACTCCTCCAATTTTCACTCTTTGAATCCTCCCCAAAAAGAGGTTATAGAAAGAATGGTAGACTTTATTCAATTCTGGTCTGTTCAGAAGACCCAACTTGTACAACATGCCCCGAGCTCAATATTTAACATCTGATTCTGAAACTCATACACAAGAAACTACAGTCCATACTATTTCCAATGGAAGTGGTACCATTTCATTTGGATTCTGTATGAAAAAGTTATGACTATTTTACCTGGAACACCTGTTTATTGACTAGCTTCAGGATTGATCACAAACCCTATCTTTCATAGAGTGCATCTCCATAATTGTAGTGAATAAAGACTTAACTTTTTACCAGAGGTACCTTGATATGTCTTCTCAATACCATAGTGATTTCACCATCTGAATCATTCTAGAAAAAAAGTTATAGCAAAAATGGTAAGATGACCTGAAAATAACATACCTTAGAACACATCACCAAAAGACTTCATCCTCCCTTGAAATTCGGCCTTCTTATCTTCTTATTACCTTTGAAATTTGACTTGTATCAAATGAATGTATAATGATGTTTATTTATACCATTTATGTCACTTCCTTTTAACATTAGGGCCGACCTGCCACTTTCTTATTTTGTAATTCTTTTCTTTAATTATTTTCAGGGCCTATACATGTACTTCCTTCTTCAATTCAATTTGTCATCTTCAAAAATTCATTTCTCCTCAACCATGAGGATCCACGTGACGTGCCACATACCACCGGAAATAGCATGATGTATACTATCCATTCATGGGTGTTGTATATTCATGTGCATTGCCCTTCATGTCCAAATACCTTTATCAATCTTGCGGTCCAAAACCCATGACTAGGGTTGCATCAATGACAACAATCAATCTTCCAACAGAGCCATCTTGCACCCCATTGTTGTATCCTTTTATCCAAAATCTCTTACCAGATATGAGAGGTGGGGTTGTGGAATGAGATGGGCATTCCCAAGAATTTGAAGTATGACCATACTTCAACACTTGGGAAAGCCAAAAGTACATGAAATACAATGAAACCAATTTGAGGGGATTTTCCACCCATATATATGACCTTTTGCATTATTAACTTTACCTAGAGGAGGAATTTAGGAAGGAGTTAAGCACATGTTTGAACCTTCAGGCTATTATTATGCATGAAACTCCAAGAAGTAGGGTGTCATAGGAAATGGATAACTATGTTCGAAATAAATCTACTCCGATCTGTGAGAACTATGAAATTTTTGCTTGGCCAAAATTTATTTTTAGGCGGAAAATTAATGCCACTACACCCCTTCTTAAATGTTTAGAACATAGCTATCCAAAAATATGATAGGACAATATTTCACATTCTTTTTAAAATTTATCTACATGTTATAATAGATTTTATATTTTAAAATGAATATTTATTAACAATTTTTATTTTTCATTTTAAAAAAATAATATTGAATGCTGCGATAAAGGAATATAAATTGCCCTATTTGAAATCAAATCAGATTTCATAATATAAGTGTTTTAATTATTTAAGCTTTTTTTTTTAGTGGAATATGGTGACATAAATTTGGACTAAATCTCAAATTTCTATTGTTTAAATTGCATTTCTAGATACATAAATGAATTCAGTGTATTGAAAAACCATTAGGGCACTTGGATTATTTCCAATAAAAACAAATGTTATTTCTTCAATTATATTATGTATTTATTTGAAAAGAACATGTAATCTCAACCATCATAGTTATCAAGTTTGGATTCCAATTCCTATTCGGATTTGATTTGATTTGGAAAAAATTAAACTGCCAAAAATCCAATATCTAGTACTGAAAAAATTTGGGATTATACATTCTACAAATATTAAAATATTTTAGTTTTTCAAAATTTAGAAAGTTCTCATATGTTTTCAACTTTTGTAATTTAAGACATTTACAAACATTACATTACAACTTCATTTGGATTTTTGTGAACTTGAACCAGGAGAGCCTTTCCCTCCAACAACCCACCAAAAGAGACCTATTAATGAAAGTGTAGCTAGTTATTCCAGCAAAGCCGTTGAAGCATGGGCCGCTAAGAGAATCAACAATAGAGAAGAAGCAACTATCCATCAAAGTTAAAAAATACCAACTCATCCCAAAACATAAGTACTAACTAGGTATAGACAATCTAATCCCAAAACATAATTACTAACTAGGTATAGACAATCTAAATAGATGATAAGTTATGAACCATTAACTACTCATTTGACCTCAAAACTAATGCCCACAAAATCCTTTCTCAGGAAAATGGAGGATGACTTGACCTATTTCGCCCTTCCTTCATATACCTTGTTTCCCAACCAGCCAAAGAGCCTACGGGGAGCTGCCAACTTCAACCATTTTCAGGGATATTTGACTTTTCTACTTCAATTTGTATCTATCCATGTCGAGCGATATCTACTGCCCAATCCATAACCTGAAATCTGAGTTGATTATTCCACGAATGAATTGGCTCTTCTCGCTCCACTGTGATGGCTATTTACTTGTCGAACTATGGAAGCCTAAGTCGATAGAGATTTGTTAGAATCCATGAAGAAGCCTGTTAGGAGTTGTAATTGCATTAAATAATTAGTTAGTAGAACAGTTCGTTAACAGTTACTCCCTTTCAAAAATGGTAAAACTGTATTTTGTTAGTATTTATATAATTCAAAATGAAATCAATTATCTGCATTCATTCCCAACATTTCTGTATTCTTTCTTTATTCTGTTTACATGGTATTAGAGTGTGAGGTTGGGAGCAGAGAGTCCGATGTGTGTGCCCACTCCCAGATCTTGAAGAATACACGTTGAACGCTGCCTGCTGTGCCTGCCTACTAAGGTTGTGTAAGGCTGCATTGACCATAAGTTGTTTAATGTTGTCAATTGTTTAATGCCTGTTTTCTACTGTTGCTATCTGCGCCTCTCTTCCACAATGAAGAATACCACAAAATGCTATTTTTTCATGTTACTACCAGCTAGTTTGAAGAAGTGCCACAGAGCCGCCACCAGTTTGGAGAAGAGATGCCCGCCAGTTTGAAGAAGTGCCATAGAGCTACCGCCGGTTTGGAGAAGAGCCCTGCCGAATTGGAAGAGGGCATTGGATGAGAATTATAGGCTTGGAATTCCATTACTCTCAATTTTTCTAAAGAGTATTTATAAAATTTGGAGTTTATTTAAAGTTTCATTATTATTTTAAAAAATTTGTGGCTGATATTTTGGAATTAGAAATATGTCTAGTTCTTGGTCAATTCAAGCACCAACTCTAGTTGGTTCCAATTATGATTTTTGGAGTGAGAAGGTGAAAGCCATTTTGCAAGGTCAAGGATGTTAGGATTGTGTTGAAATAGGGTTCATAGAACTTGATGCAAATGTTGTTGCATCTATGACTGTTGTTCAAAGAAAAAAATTAGAAGAACTTAAGCAAAAAGAAGAAAAAATCAAGTCATATATTTTAGTTTCTTTAGATGATTCTATATTTCCTAAACTTATTGGTGCCAAGACTTCTAAAGAATCATGGGATATTCTTAAGTTTGATTATAAGGGTAATGATAAAGTGAAAAATGTGAGATTTCAAACCCTTAGAACTCAATTTGAAACCCTCAAAATGAGTGAATCAGAAAGTGTTGATTAGTTTATGACTAAAGTTATGGGTATTATGAATCGACTTAGTATTAATGGTGAAAAAGAACTCACAGACCAAAGATTTTTTGAAAAAGTTCTTAGAAGTTTACCTAAGAAATTTGAAATGGTAGTTACTGCTCTTCTTGAGTCGAAAGATCTAACTAATTTTTCTATAAAATAATTGACTGGTTCATTGTTATCTCATGAAGCAAGGATGACCTTGGATCTTGGTACTTTAGAACATGCATTTCAGACTAAGGTGTCCATGGGCAGAGGAAGATGCAGAGGTTTTCATGGACGTGATAGAGGACGTTCTCAAACAAGAGATAAACCTGAACAAACAAAAGACAAGTCAGAGTAGTCAAGATCGTCTTCACAAGATCATGGTCAGAGATGGACAAAAAAATCAGAAATTCGATGTCTTTATTGTAAAATGTTGGGTCACCATATCTCTGAATGTCGTAAGTTGTAGTATAGAAATAAAGCTAATGTCACAGAAAGTGAAACATCTAATACTTTGTTTCTTTCATGTCAAGTATCTCAGCAAATTCTTGACAAAGATGTTTGGTTGCTAGATAGTGGATGTAGAAATCATATGACTGGTCACAATGATTCACTTTCTAATATTGATACATCTCTTATTACTACAATTAGTTTGGGTGATGATAATCCAATCAAAGCTTCAGGAAAAGGTGTTGTGCCAGTTTTAACAAAGCAAGGTGAAGTGAAAAATATTCTTGATTTTTACTATGTACCAAATATCAAACACAATTTGTTGAGTATAGGGCGATTAATGGAACATGGTTATGATGTTACTTTTCACAACAACACTTGCACAATTCTTAATCCAACTAAAATACTTGTTGCAAAATTCCCTATGAGAAAGAACATATTGTTTCGCTTAGAAATGAGAAGTGGGAAGATGTATGCATGTAATATTTTTTATGTGACTGAAACTGAGTTATGGAATTATCGTTATGGTCATTTACCAGTCAAAAGTATGAGTTTGTTACAAAGAGAGTCTATGGTGACATGATTGCCTCCTTCGATTAAACAGATTCCTTCTTGTGAAAGTTGCATTGTAGGAAAATATCAATGAGATAGTTTTCCATCATCCTCTTATAGAGCCAAAGAGTGATTAGAGTTAGTTCACACAGACTTATGTGGACCTATTCAAAATCAGTCGATTGGTGGAAGTTTTTATTTTCTGACATTTATTGATGATTTTAGCAGGAAAGTTTGGGTTTATTTTCTCAAACACAAATCTGCGACTTTCACTTGATTCAAAGAATTCAAGGCTGACACAGAGAAACAAAGTGGTAGATTTGTCAAAGTTTTGAGATTTGATGGAGGAGGTGAATATGACTCAAGAGAGTTTGTTGATTTTTGTAAACATCATGGTATTAAAAAGAAAACGACTACCAGATATACTCCACAACAAAATGGAGTGGCAGAAAGAAAGAATCACACCATCATGAACATGGCCATGAGTTTACTTACAACAAGAAAAATGTCCAAAGATTACTGGGCTGAAGCAGTTGCATGTTCAATTTACATACTTAACAGATCACCAACTTCCAGTGTTCAAGGTAAAGTACTAGAAGAAAAATGAAGTGGATCTAAGGTAAATGTTTCTCATTTCAAAATTTTTGGTTGTGTTGATTTTGCTCATGTTCCTGAAGAGCTAAGAAAGAATCTTGATGATAGAAGTGAGAAGTACATATTTATTGGCTATAGTGAACAGTCGAAAGCATACAGATTATACAATCCTGTTACTGAGAAATTTCTAGTAAGTAGAGATGTTAAATTTATGGAAGATAAATCATGGGATGAAATGGAAAACAATGCTTCTCACAATCCTTCTCTTGAGTTAGATGAACATCAAGCACCTACAAAGTTAGATGAACACCAAGAATCGACAACACGTCTTCCAAGATTGCAAGTTCAAAATGAAAGTAGTTCTTCGTCTCATAATGATTCTTCCTCTCATAGTGATTCAGATTCTGACCATAATCATCAAAGAATGAGAAGTTTGCATGATATATATGACCAAGATGATAATATAGTATAGTTTGCATTTTTCTTATCTCAACCTACTTGTTTTGATGAAGCTGCAAAGCAAAAAGAATGGGTAGTTGCAATGCATAATGAAATAGAAGCTACTGAAAGAAACAATACATGGGATTTAGTTGATCTACCTGCAGATAACAATGTCATAAGTGTCAAATGGGTTTATAAAACTAAACTGAATGAAAAAGGTGAGATTGAGAAACACAAAGCAAGGTTAGTTTCCAAAGGTTTTTCACAACAACCTAACATTGATTATGGTGAAAATTTCGCACCTGTAGAAAGATTAGATACTGTTCGATTTGTTTTGGCCATTGCAGCACAAAATAAGTGGCCTATTTATCAGATGGATGTCAAGTCTGCCTTCTTGAATGGAGTGTTAAATGAAGAAGTGTATGTCCATCAACCACCTAGATTTGAAGTTAAAACACAAGAGCATAGAGTGTACAAATTAAAGAAATCCTTGTACGGTTTGAAGCAAGCTCCACGAGCTTGGTATAGTAGAATTGATCATTATTTACTCAAAGATGGTTTTAGTAGGAGCGAAAATGAGCCTACTTTGTATATCAAGGTAAATGAGCAGGATAATATTCTCATCCTATGTCTTTATGTTGACGGCATGATCTAGACAAGAAACATGATGTTAGATGCATTTAGATCAGCCATGAAAAATGAGTTTGAAATGACAGATCTTGGATTAATGAAGTATTTCTTAGGCATTGAAGTAGACCAAACTGATCATGGTATATTTATTAGACAACAGAAATATGTTGCTGAAGTTTAAAAAAATTTAAGATGGAAAAGTGTAAGCCTGCTGACACTCCTATTGCTCTTGGCACTAAATTAAGCAAGGAAGATTTGGGATCAGTAATAAGTTCTACATTGTATAAACAACTTGTTGGTAGTCTTATGTATCTTACTACTACAAGACTTGACATAACATATGCAACAAGCTACATTTCCAGGTTTATGGAATCTCCTAAGGATTCTCATTGGAAAGTTGTGAAGAGGATATTAAGATACATTGTAGGTACAACCACTTATGGTTTGTGGTACATAGCTTCAGCAGACAGTATGCTTACAGGTTATACTGACAATGATTATGCAGGAAGTATTGACGACAACAAAAACACTTCAGGTTATGCTTTTCTTTTTGGAAAGAATTTGATTTCATGGGCATCTAAGAAGCAACCCATAGTTTCTATCTCTTCTGCAGAAGTGGAATATGTAGCGACAACAACAACAACATGTCATGTAGTTTGGTTTAAAAGGATTTTGATGGATTTTGGATATACGACAAAAGAACCTATTCCGATTTTTTGTGACAATAACTTTGCCATTTCCTTGTCAAAGAATGATGTGTTTCATCAGAAAAGCAACCACATTGATACTCGATTTCACTTCATTCGTGAACTCGTAAAAAATTGTGACATTTTCCTCAAATTTTGTGGTTCTAAAGCTCAACTAGCTGATATCTTCACTAAACCTTTGGGAAGAGATGTTTTTCAATTTCAATGTCAAAGTTTAGGCATTATTAATAATGTAATCCTCTAGATTAAGAGGGAGTGTTAGGAGTTGTAATTGCATTAACTAATTAGTTAGTAAAACAATCCGTTTACAGTTACTCCCGTTCAGAAACGGTAAAACCGTCTTTTGTTAGTATTTATATAATTCAATATGAAATCAATTATTTGTGTTCATTCCCAACATTTCTGTATTCTTTCTTTATTCTGTTTACAAAGCCTACATCCATATTCTTTCTTTATTCTATTTACAAAGCCTACATCCATCCGATCTGATTGTACGTACAGAATCGAATTTAATGTATTATTGGTTGAACCGAATCTAATTGTTGAATTTTTGAATTCTTTAGTTTCTACAAAATTTGGTAACTATGGTTTCAACTTTATATATATATATAGATATATATGTAATTTTTAGTTTAATTTTATTGAGAGATTCTGGAGATTTGAGTGGTTAAATTTGTATAATTGGAGTGATACAGTGGTTTTTCAGTAAGCTGAATTTATTTATGCATTCAGAAATACAATTTTAAACAACACAAAATTGTTATTTGATTCCTATTAAAAATGCCAAAACACGCAGTAATCAAATTTCAAGGATTGGAATTTGAAAACTAATTTCAAAATTTGATAGTTTTTACAAGTATTTTAGCAATTTTGAAGTTTTTAATAAAGATTGATGATGGGCACTGGACTCTAGCACCCATGGAAGAGTGAAGTTGTGATTGAAATTAGATGAAATGGATATGTAGGTAGGTACAAATTGTTGGAAATAGTAATTACAAATCAGTGAGATCTTCAAGTCTCCAAGGATTTGTGAGTGAATGGATTTTGTCAACCAAAAGATTTGTTAGTCAGTTTTGTGAGTATGCAACTTCTGTTCATTAGTTTATTTTTACGTTTAAGCAAGATCAATTTTATCAATAGGGGGAGTTAAATTAATGGAGCCGATCTTATCTTTCTCAAGTCCAAAGAGTCACTGGAATTTATTATGTCTTTAATGTTGAGTCAGTCTTAGCAAGCAGAGTGTATCTTTCTCAAGTCCAAAGAGTCACTCCAATTTATTATGTCTTTAATGTTGAGTCAGTGTTAGCAAACAAAATGGTAGAAAGAACAGAATCTTGAAGAAAAAAAACAACAACAACTGAGGAGTGGAAGAAGTCTGAGCACTCCGTGTCTGTGAAGTAGTTGTTGGAGCTGAAGCTCATTGTACTATGTAACCGCTCACATAGCCTAAAAGTTCTTAACATATATCAGTATTTTGTGTGTTCTCAACTTCATGTGTGTAAATTTGAACTTCTGTTGTGTTTATGAATTTGTGTGTTAGAGATTAACACATAGTGAAAAAAATGTTACTTTAAGTACTTTAGCACAGCTGACAGAAATTCCAGTGGGTTGTCCATCTGGCTGTAAGTCCTGAGTGTTCAGTGACTAAGTTTTGTGGCACGCAGTATTTTGTAACTGAGCTGCGCACATTTTTCCTTCCCGCTGTAGATCCGAGATAGACTGCGACGCTGAGATTGATGTCAGATGCATGAGGAGTCTTTGTCATTGACACGGAAACTAGTGTTATACTTCCATGCCGACACTGAATCTGCGCCGACAATATGGAAAATATACTTCAATATCACTCAATATCACTCACTGCATCTATGGATCTAAAACCTCTGATTCCCAATACCATTCTAATTTCATTTTTATTGACAGATGTAGTAACCGATATGCTCCTGACTGAATTTTTACTGCGCCGACAATATTGAAAATATACTTTTATATCAATCAATGTCGCCTCTCAGCTTCCATCAATTACATCAGTGGAAAACCTTTGATTCCCAATGTCATTCTAATTTCTTTTTATCGACAGACGTAATAACGACATGCTGCTTATTTACAGTCTTACTTCCTAGTTTCAACAATGTCGTCTCTTCTAAGAAAACCACGATTTTAGAAGGTATATTCAAATTCTAAAAGCAAGAATACAGTCCTACATGGAAAACATATTTTCTGGTTCTCTTGCCATTCAAGATTTGGTTAGCAGAACAAAACAAAAGCTTGACATCACATCTGGCTGGTTCTGTAGCATGACTCGTACAACAAACCTAACCTACATATAAATATAAATGACGGGAAGTATGTCAACATCCATAGATATAAATATGTGAGAAAATGACGCTTAAGATGAAATTCAGGTTAAATTAGTATGAACACAGTAACGTGTTTAGGTATAAATAAATGCAACTTTTTTTGTTTGTTTGTTATTTTTTATATTTTTGGTGAATGGTATAAGATTATTGAGAAATAAATTATAATGTATACACAAAAAGTGAGAGTATATATATATATATATATATATATATATATATATATATATATATATATATAAAAGATCATCCTAATGTATATTGTTCTATATTAATATTAATATCTAGTATATCCAGTAAAATACATATTGTTCTATATTAATATTAATATCTCTAGTATATAAAGTAAAATACCTAGGTGTTATATAAGGTGACATTCATAATTTCATTCAAGTGT
>JASDQU010416274.1:0-10302 GCA_032191745.1 Picea mariana
ATATCAAAATTATAAAATACATACCTCTTTTATTTATGCTATAACTTTTTATCAACTTAACTATTTTTTAAATAATTTATATGCCACACTAGAAGAGACTGAGATCTACAATCTAAAAACAATAAGAAAATGGTTTGATAATGTTAATACCCTCTAGCATGACTCCTTGTAATTTCAAGGATATATTGACTTTCATAATTTTAAAAAATATAAAATGAATGGGTTCTCTATAATTATGCAAACAAATTTAAGCAAATTCCATCATTAAGGTACTCAACATTGCATTAAAGGAGACATATATATTATGTTTTGCTTGAAAAATAATATACCAATGTTAGAAAAACTCAAAATTCACATAATTATTCACAATTTCTATAAATAAAAATTATATTTTAGAAAATTAATTCAATTTTCTACATTTTGTCTTTCTACACCATATTCAAATTCATTTTAAAATTACCTTGAGTAATCCCTCCAAATTAATAGGTTGTTTTTTTACCATATTTACATTACCAAAGCCTCGTGATGGTCGACCATCATTAACTTGCACCCACCCCTCATTATTTCTTATATTTTATTTTTTCACTTAATGTTCCATTACATCTACCTATTAAAAACATTACAGTCTTATCCTTATATTTAGATTATAATAGATGAAGCCAAGAAGCCAAATTCAAAAAGATCAAATAGATTCGTCTTTCCCGAATTGAAGGTCCTTGGTGATATTTTTAACCCATATACACGTGGAATGAAGTGACTTTATTCTTTCCTACCCCAAAATATGTATCCTATTTTACATGTCTTTTAAGGGCTCTTGGAAGTGTTTTAATGGCCCTTAATCAATGAAGTGTTTTAAATAAGCCATCCTTCCATGAACTATTGCAATGGAAACTTAAAGTGAGTTTATCTATTTCAAATTAATTTGGGTTGACAAATTATTTACAAAATGATTTAATTAATGACTTAATTAAGTAGAAAAAAGGACTCTGTGGTTTTCTCGCTACCGCAGGTGTTCCTCTCTCCTCCCTCCCTTACCCCGTGTTTCCCCCTGTGTGGTTGTACATAACTACCCTATGTGCTAGCGGTCGAGTGCTAGCGTATACTCCCTTCAAATGGATTCTTCTTCTCCTGATCCATGGAGACCTATGAGGAGGAGGTATACTACACATTGGACCACTCTCAACCCCTCCATTGGTTTCCTCCAGCTGGAATCCCTCCTCTATGTTCCACCAGGCACCTCTCGGTTGTTGATGTGGCATCCATTTGGGGATACTATTCATGTGTGTCTTCCCCTTACTTCTCTTCCTCATAGAATACAACATCTTTTTTGGCCTCTGCACTGCCCTCTTCATTGTAGCCCACAAGCGGTTTCTCTATAGGCTTTCCTCCCCTGGGATCACATTTCTCGTCTCCATTACACTCTCATGGTTTTGTGGAGCTTGTTACTGGCATTGGGGTTTCTTCTCCACTAAATTTGGTGGGTTCACCTCTCCCTATCTCATTATCTTGGGACTCCCTAGATCCATCCATCCCGAGTTTCTTCCCAGATATCCCACAGTTTTCTACCTCCTGTGGTGGGCCACACTCGGTGGATGTGGATGCGGCACTGCTCCTTCAAGGGTTTCAAAACTCAAAAGTTGTCTTTCTGGGATCCTTTTTTTTCCCAAAATGGGTACAAGATTACTCACTGATCCGATCAATGGCGGCTCGTCGGAGGGTTTCATTGCTCCCTATCTTCCATCATCAAATCTCAATGGGTGGTACATCGCATGCGATGGATTTTATGTGGCCACATAACCTATTAGTTTAGCTGAGAGCTAGGACCCTCACTCAATCAACAAACACCAGAAGAAGAACAAGTGTATAGGGGACTTCTCGGACTCCTCGAATCTCATTTTGGGCAAAGACCTCTCCATGGAAGAAGTGGTGGAAATAGCAGACAAATTGGTTGTGGGAAAGGTTTATGGATGCCATTTTAGTGAAAAAAACTCTAAAATATTGGGTGGTCTATACATGGGGGCCATATCCTCAGATTCGATGCCTCTCTCGGGATTGGTTTCTTATAATCTTTTCAGAGGCAGAGAATACTTCTCGAGCCCTTGCCAGATGATGGACCATCGACTCCTCCCCAGTTCTTCTAAAGCTATGGGATCCAACTTTTGATGCCACTAGTGAGCGAATGGACTCCTTTCCCATCTAGGTCTGATTGCCAAAGCTTCTGCCTAATCTCTGGTTTGTAAAAGTCTTCCAAGCTATTGAGAATATGTTTGGAACTTATCTGGATGCAAACTTCACTTTTAGAGAGACTGGGGATATGACACTAGCCCACATTTTAGTCTCATTAAACATAAGGGGGAGCCTGAGGAAAGAACTAAACATTACAGATCGGGGTCAAACTAGGGGTCAAATACTTGATTATGAGGGTATCCCTTTTCGTTGCAGGCATTGTCATGCCCATGGGAATATATTAAAATACTTCCCACGGCCTTATCATGGTCACTCAAAAACTTCTCGACCTCCATAAGAAGCAGCCCACCAGGGATGGTCCTCTCCAATGGGCTCGACTTTGTCATCCACTTCCTCTACCTCAGACTCTCAGCATACTCCAGAAAGTTCTTCAGTTGGGGCGCTACATTCATCTGGTGGTATTTCTTCAGACTCGGGTAGACTGGTTACTAGACGACCCCCCCCCTCGAGAACGAGAGCGAGAGTCTCTTCTTTTTCAAGGTACTTCTCAGGTGCCCTCCTTTAATAATTTTTTGAATATGCACTTCTCTATCTCTTTGTTGGTCCTGGACCCAATGCGAGATTTCAACTTCCTTAAACTGGAAAACCCCCCTTCTCTTCAAACTCTACGCCCCTCTTTCCCCTCTATATCTAAGCCCCTCTCATGAGTCTCCCCCCCCTCCCTAGCCTCCCTCCCACTCCTCCCCCCATCCCATACTAATACTCCCTCCTCTACTTCCTCTAATGATCCCTACTCAGAATCCTCAGAGGAACCTTCCATTCTTTTTCATCTCAAAAATAGGACCATCCTAAGCCCCCCCACAAAGGATGTCAGGCTTGGTCCTGATCCAGAAGTTGGCTCCCACAAGAAAGGTCATGGGAGAACCTCACTTCTCTCAAAGTTTCAATCTCGGGCCCGTATCGATATTGCTTACAGACGTCAAAATTCCATTTTGGGGCCACTTAGAGCAGTGCATTCCCATGGGAAGGTTCACTCATGAAAGTTCTCTCCTTCAACTATAGGGGTCTGGCGAGCCCACACAAGAAATATGCCGTCAAACGGTTGTTAACTACACAACAATCGGATGTATTACTCCTCCATGAAAATATGGTTGATTCTCCAATAACATCTACCATCCTAGTTGCTCTGCTCCCCGACTGGCACTTTGAGGGTATTGATGCATTTGGTAGATCTAGAGGTTTAATTATTGGGTGGCGCTCTAGATATATAAAACTCCTAAACTCATGGGCGCTCAACTCTTGTCTTGGAATGGACATTTTAGTGGAAGGCTTGGGTAGGGAATTTAGGATATTATATATCTATGGCTTGTATATGGAAAGGACCTGCTTCTAGGAATTGATTTTCAAACTCAAGATTATGAAGGTTGATAACTTAATCCTGGGCGGAGATATTGATTTTTCCATGGTTCTGGCACAGGTTTGGGGCCCAAATGTGCACCCTAATCACCTCTCTCCTATGTTCACACATCTTTTGTCTGCCAATGTTCTCTTGGACATACCCCCCAAAAAACTCAGCTTGACCTGGAGGAATATGTAGACAGGGGACGCAAGGGTTGCAAAGCATTTAGATTGTTTTTTGGTCTTAGAAAAACTAATGGATGCAAAATTTTAGGTCAAACAATGGATTGGATCCCGGGGCGAATCTGATCACTCTCTGATATGGCTTTCTTTGGATTGAGGGTCGAAACAAGCCCCCCTCACCCTTCAAATTCAATGCCTCATGGCTCTCGAATGAAATTTTTCTAGATCTAGTTAAGTCAAACTAGAGACCCTATGACCCCAGCTCTCGCTCACCAACGAGTCTTCACTTTGTGGAAAACCTCAAAAGGATTAAAATTTTTATCGTTCATTAGTCTTAGGAAAAAAGACTAAGGGAGGAAAGAGATCTAAAGCACAAAAAAGATCAAATTGAGTCTTTCTACAACTTGACAGACTCGGGATTCCTTTATGAATCTTCATGGGAAACACTAAGTCTCTGGAATCTCGATGCAGACAGCTACTAGTTGATCAAGAGGCGACCTGGCGATTAAAAATTCAGGCCATCTAGCTTGACCAGGGGGATGAGAACACTAAATTTTTCCATGCATTCGCCAAAGGGCGCAAAGCCTCAAATACTATTTGGAATCTGCATGACCAGGAGGGAAGGAATGTTTCATCCTTTGATGGACTGGTGAAGCTAAGCACAAATTATTTCAAATCGTTATATAAAGATGAACAAAGGGCAAATATTGCAGAGATTGTTTGACTTGCCCTCTATTACCCCAGCTTTGTGGATGCAGAAAAAAATAGAGAATTTTTCTTGGAAGTAAATGATCAGGAATTAAAGGAGACACTTTGTAGCTTCCATAAGGATAAGAGCTTGGGGCCAGATGGATGGTTGATAGAATTTTATATTGGATTTTATGAACTACTGGGAGGTGATGTTCTCCAAGTGGTGGAAGAAACTAGACAGAATGGTATGATGCATGCTCCTTTCAACACAACCTTCCTATCTCTTATCCCAAAAAAGTACGAACCCCTCTCCTTTCATGAGTTTAGGCTGATTTCCCTATGCAACTGCATATACAAAATTGTGGAAAAGCTTATATCGATGCACCTTAAGCCCTAACTCTCAGAAGCTATATCAAAAGAAAAATTAGGGTTCTTAGATGGTCTTTAGATTCATGAATCTATCAGAGTGTCACAAGAAGGACTTCACAACCTCAGAACATCGAGATCCAAAGGGGCCATACTGAAAATTGATCTCTCAAAAGATTTTGATCGTGTAAGCTGGTCATTCATGAGACTGGTTCTCACTCATTTGGGATTTGAGGTACCCTTCATCAAATGGATAATGGTGTGTATCTCCTCTGTCTCCTTTGTTGTTCTGATAAATGGGGAAGCCTCTCCATTCTTCACCTCAGAAAGGGGTTTGAGGTAGGGTTGCCCCCTCTCTCCACTTCTTTTCCTCCTGGTTGCAGAAGGGTTAAGAAGGGCCATTAGTTCGGTCAACTCCAAGGGAAAATTTCTAGGGATTCAGACCTCTCCAGAATTTAGAATTACTCATGTTCTATTTTGTATATGATGTACTAATTTTTTGTAGTGGAAGAACTAGGGATGCAGAAAAACTAGTTGATATTCTCTAACTCTTTCGAGATGCTACAAGGCTGGTTATAAATTATGAAAAATCCTCTTTATCCCTAATTGGTTTGGATGCTACAACATCATCCCACTATAGAAACCTCTTCCCCTTCCCACTGTAGGACCTACAATTGGGAATAAAATATATGGACTTCTAGCTCAAGGAAAACAAATATCTCTCAGGGGATTGGCATTGGATTTTGGAAAAACTCAAAAAGAGACTAAACATCTGGAGTTTTTGGTGGCTCTCAAGGACAGGCAGATTGACTTTGACAAAATTGGTCCTTGAGGCCATCCAAGTTTACTGGATGTCTCTCTCTTGGATTTCCAAAGGGATATTAGAAACAATCTGTCGATTATGCTTTCAATTCATTTTGTCAAGACCAAAGGATCACTATACCATGCCTTGGGCAAAATGGGAATCTTTGGCTCGTCTAAAAGTGCTAGGAGGCTGGGGCCTAAAGAGAATTTGTATTTTCTCAAAATCCTTAGCAACAAAATCTTGTTGGAGGCTCTTCACTACTACCAGCTTATTGACTCAAGTGGTAACTCACAAATATATTAATCCAGACTCGGTGGGAGATTGGATTCACAGGTTCAACAAGAGATTATCTAGCTGCTCCATCATTTGGAAGCCAATGATTAAATCCTTCCATGTGATTTGTGAAGGTATGGCTTGGAAAATTGGCAGGGGGGATCAAGTTCGCATTGGAACAGATCAGTGGCCTCAAAGTGGGAACTCTCATATCCTTCCACATGCCATACTAGACCACTTACACATTCAAGGCTTCCACAAACTAAATCAAATTGTTGACCCAGGTTCCACAAACATGTTGCAACAAGGGTGGTACAACTATGTTTCTCTCGAGTTGGAGGGAGAACTCAAACCACATTGGGAAAACTACCTTTTTCTCTTCAACGAAGTCACATTAGGCTGATACATAACACTTAGTGTCGACCTCTTCCAAAGAGAACTGTTCTGGTGGTGGAGCGGTCTTTGGAAACTCAAATCCCCATTAAAAACAAAGATCTTCATGTGGTCCACGTTGGTTAACAAAGCTCCCACTTGGGACAAGATTAGAAAATGCCAAATCGAAGGGCCATGTTGGTGCCCACTTTGCAAAGAGAAAAATGAATCCATTGACCACATCCTCATCTTCTTCTCGTTCACTTTGAAAGCATGGGGAGAAGCTTTGTTGCTCCTAAGACAGCCTTGTGGCTGGAATGGGCCTACCCTTGAATCTACTTGGAAAAACTGGGTACAAGACTCTACTCACAAGAATCTAAAATCCCCGCCTCTGATTATAAGCTAGGGACTCTGGTTGGCCAGGAAATCGGAAATTTTTCAGGACAAGGCCTCAGTCCCCGAAATAAGTCCCCGAAATATTAATAGCCAAAAGTCTCTCAATTCTTGAGAACTTTCCCCGGGAAAAGAACGTGCAAGACATTTGTGATTCTCAACCCAAATTCATAGACCCATCCATGTCCTGGGATTTTTTTGATGGTGCTTCTCAAAATCTTCTCTGTGAGATGGGGGGGGCGGGGGGGGTCCTTTATATTTCTGAATCACATTCTTTCAAAATAAAAATGGGGCTGGGCAAAGGTACAAATAACTATGTTGAACTATTGGCACTGCTACTATTACTCAAATTTTCTATTGAACAAGGGCTTCACACCATCCAACTCTTCGGTGACTCCATGAATGTCATAAATTGGGTCCAGAAAACTCAGTCCTGTCACAATATTTTACGGCAACCCATTATGGAGGAGATTTCTACTTTATTGACTTCTTTTTACACCTTTGTAATAGAACATGTATACAGGGACAAGAACTCATTAGCAGATGCACTATCTAAAGAAGGAATCTCTCTTCCTTATGGTCATTGGCACTTTTCAAAATCAAATGGGTACACATCACATAATTTCTTCGATCAACCCTTCATAGAAGATCCAGCTCAAGCAAATGCTCATTTTTAACTTTTCTTCTTTTCTACAAGTTTTTGTATAGTCTTGGACTAGTTAGATATTTTTTGTATAAACACTTTAAAATCTATATTGTGCATTATAAGCCAAGATGGCAAGGACTGTAAAAACTGCTCTATGCACTCGAGGATAGTCTAGAAACTATGGAGAACTCAGTTATGTGCTATTTACATCACCTTAGTCCTTTTTGGATACAAACCCTCATACTTTTTACTTCTCTTTTGAAAGTGTTCCACTAGCACCTACAAAATGTAATTTTGTCTCTTAGGATGAATAAAATTAAGTTCTTTTCCGAGGAAAAAAAAATAAAAAAATGAGATAAATAAAGTGTTTGATTTAATAATATTAGCATATATATATTTTAAAGTAAATTTAATTGAGAAAAAATTAATTTTTCTTAATATTTAATGTAAAATTTAACATCACTTTATGTGACAACATCTCCTCCATACTAAACTATAACACCTCACTACTCTAGATATAAAGATACAATAATTAACTAAAACATATATCCAAATGAAGAAAATCCAAAAAATCTCAAACTCCATCGTAACCGATCAACCAACGTTTCCTAACCTCTTGAAATACCATTCGTCCACCAATTATAGTATTTTATTAGTATTAACCGATGGACCAACGTTTCCTAACCTCTTGAAATACCATTCGTCCACCAATTATATTTTTTTATTAGTATTGTAGAAGTTAACTTTAAAATTATATATAATTTTAAAGGACTTCAATATTTTTACAATTATTGCCGGTTATAGCAACACGTACCGGATGTGTAAATGCAATTCTCACCGGTTATAGCGACACGTGCCGGATGTGTAAATGCAATTTTCACTGGTTATAGGGACACGTGCCGGAAGTGTTTACCATCTTAAAGGTTATTTTATAATATTTTTTTAATACTTTAATTTATATTTTAAAAATTGTTGGTAGGTTTAGTATAAACTCATTATTAAAATAAAAAAATTTCCTACTACAACTATAGATAGAAACCTGACAAACAAACCAACAAATATCTCAAAAGTCTTTTTATAATATTTTTTTAATTCTTTAATTTGTATTTTAAAATTTAAAATTTGATGATAGATTTAGTATAAACTTCTAAATGTTGCCACTCCCTTTCACGCTATGACAGTGATGACTGTGATGGCTTTGGAAACTTCAAAATCATATGGTTGAATTTTCTCCCGATAGCGAGAATCTTCTTTGTCTATAATTCTGTGCTATGAATTCATCGATGTGGATCGAAAGATTTTTCTAGAAGATTATGCTTCTCAGGGGTGGATCTATGCTGGTAGAAATTAAGAAGACGTTGATGGTAGTATGTGGATCTAGTGTTACTGAGTTGTTACTCTCTCTTCCCTAATGCATTAATAAATGTATTTATCTGATAGATACAATTTAAAGTTAATGAACATTTTTTTAAGAATGCATGTGAAAGGGGTATTGTATAATACTATTAGCTAAGATCTTTTTTTTTAAATTTTTGCACAAAATGAGTGGGGATGGGAAAGGTTAAGTAATAATCATATTTGCATCACACCCAATCAATCATTATTTTAGTAGGAGGCACCAATCCCTTATCTTGGTTCCTATTGATATAAGGGCCGTGATATATTGGAGCTTATATGTTGTTGTGGGCCACATAGCTCAACCATTGTACCTTAATTTGGACTATCTTTAATTTAGAAAGAAGGTAGCTCATGTGAGAATTTGTTGTAGGCAATAAGGACTAAAGATATATGAAGAACAAAAATCCAATCTTATTTGAGCCTCAATTGAGTAGACACAAGAAAATCATGTGTAATTGTGATGTAGGAGTATCTAAGAAACAATTATGCTCAAGAACATGCTAGGAAGCATGACACAATAAAGCATTGTAAAAATAAGAAACAAAAGATGTAACATCGTATGATAAAGTTTTGATGCAATAAAAGCAATGTATGATGCAAATTTTAGGTACAAATGAAAAAAGTGCATGATACCTAGTGCATCATGCTTATGAGAAACAATTATGCTACATAATAAGGCATTGTAAACATAAGAAACAAAAGATGTAACATCGTATGATAAAGTTTTGATGCAATAAAAGAAATGTATGATGCAATGTTTAGGTACAAATGAAAAAAGTGCATGATACCTAGTGCATCATGCTCATGAAGATGTCAATAGAAGTGCACATGATGGACATTGTGCTAGGGAAATCTAAAAGGTTGTAAAAAAGGTTGTAAGTGGAAGGAAAATCAATAAAATACCAATTTGGATGGTTTGATGGACACAAAGCATTATCCTGCGAAGCTGAGGATTTTATGTGGAAGTGAAGTGCTAAAGAGTTTGTAAGGAAGTTTAAGTGATATGAAGGCATGAAGAGAGTTCAAGGAAGCTCAACAATCAGTCAACAAGTAGAATAAATCGGATCGAAACAGGTAGAATTGGGTTGGCCAATATTTTATTAGAGTCAATGGTTTGTTAGGAGTTAGTGGAAGTCACAAGGTGTAGTTATGTTTCAACAATGTAAATTATTTTTTAATCAAATATGTATCCTAAGGAAACTCATCAACTACTTCCCCTCATTTTGAGGATGGTACTTAGCTTAAACTAGATTTTTTAGCGCTCAAGGCCTATACAACAATATACTCATTAAGATCTCAACATGTCACTTGCAAGAATTGATTTTGTGTTGGGAGGATAACACTCCTCTCAACCATTGATGTTAGACCCAATTGACATCAACATTGTAAACTATATATATTATGAAATGCAAATGAGTAGACCTTTGTTTCATGTATTGTAAGCTAGTTCTATATGTTATTTGATTGTTTGTTGGTAATTTAATTATGTAATTAGCATCTCTATATTCACAAATACATTTTCATATCACTACCTAGTCTATATATATGGGTTAAGTTAGAGGAAGTAGGTTAAGGTAAATTTAGCCCATTG
>JASDQU010416278.1:10095-20403 GCA_032191745.1 Picea mariana
CTTGATAGGTGAAAACTATTATATATTTCTTGAATATCGTGAGATGAACTTGTAATATGATGGGGATGATATATATATGTTTGGTTGGTGTATGATTGCAGGTACTCATCGGTTCCTTAATCTTCAACTCCTTATTTACACTGTATGTTGGCCCTCGACTAAGTTTTGAGGAAAATTTGGTCAGAGTTGGCCCACTTTTGGACTTCGACACATGGGTCAAGGAAGGAGTGCCCAGGCGGAGCTGAGATCATGGATCTCACTTATTTTGTGGGCTATGTGGACCCAATAAGGGGTTCTTTAGGGTTTTTTTAATGGGTTATGGGATGTCGGCCCATGGGGCTTTCCCATGTTTAGGCCTTATTGTAAGGATTTGTAAAAGTATAAATAAAGAATATTGTATTGTAAAAGTAGGGTTGAAGCTAGCTAAGTGCAAGTAGTTTGAGTTTCTTTGTGAAAAAGAATATATGTGCATCAAGACTTTGTGCTTGATAGAGAGTTAGCTCGGTGCCTTGACCTAGTTTTTAGAAGGAGGATCTGGTGCTTAGTGCGCAGATCTCCTATCTGGTGTGAAGTTCGACTTTGTGGCTTTGTGCACAGGAGTAACCAAATGTAAGATATTGACGAATAATAAAGAGTTGAAGCAGTTGGTTGACGTAGCCCCACACTGGGGTGAACCATGTACATCTGGTGTCTTATGGTTTGCTTTATGCAATGATTATCTCTATTATGTTTTGTTTAGTGCTTAGATTAGATATGTAATGGATATGTATATGTTGCTTTAATGCTTTCCTTATGTTAAAATGCTAGATCTGATTCACAGTGCTAAGTGTTTTAGGTGCATAATCTTTGTTGTTACTGCGCTAGATCTATCCTTGGGTATGTTTTGCGATGTTAATAAGGTTAATGAAATAATGTATGTAACTCCCTAAGTGTTAATAGAATACTTTGTGAAGTGTTATTATCACAGATCTGTGTCCCAACCTGGTTACAAACACCTGCGTCCTGTAACCCCCCCTGCTTCTACCTCGGGTGAGACTTCGCCTACCTCATAGGTGTTGTTGAAAGGGCTGGTAGTCGAGGTTTTGTTGGTGCGTTGTTAAGCGTTGAACCCTGGGTCTGCCCTTATGCCAACAAATGGTCCCATTGTCAGGACCTGAAACTGTGATTGCTAGGAACTGAACTAAAGAAAAGAGAAGCTTTGTGTGTAGATATGTTGTTGAAGTGCGCAGTACTCTACTTGACTTGCGAAGATTTGTGAAAAGAAAGAAATATGATCTGAAGAAAAGAGCTAAGATCTGAAAAGAGGTAAAGATTGTTGCTTTGACAAGAGTAAGATAAGTGAAAAGTTTTGTTTTGAAAGCATGAACCTAAGTATGTTTAATAGATTTTGTCCTAGTCTGAAGGCTAGGGCACAGTTGAAAGAAAGATTTGATTTGAGTAAATTTAATGGAAATGAAGAAACATATGTTATTCCTATGCATAGAAATATTTTTTGGACTAATAAATGGATGCAGAAACCTAGAAATAATTTTTGCATATTGCAGGTCCAACACTATGATCCTAGGGGAAATGCATAGTACAGAAGAGGTTGGGGAACATTTAAAAGAAAAAGAGGATTAACTTTGTGTTATAACTGCAAAAGACCGGAACATCTTGCTAAGGAATGCCCTGGCGCAGGTCCTATTTGTCTCTGTTGTAACATTATTGGTCATGAGGTTGAGGATTGTCCAAGGATGATTGCTAAAGTTGAACTAATGAACATAATGCAAGAAAACTACGAAGAGAGTCAAGAGAGTAAGGGCTTGTTACAAATTCATAAAGAGAAATAATTAGAGAAATTTTAGACTATGTTATTATAGTTGAAAGAAACGATATATGTTCACAAAGATGTCAGTTTACCAGAGATCCTAAAAGTAAAACATCGCATAAGTGCAAGAATAGAATACTTCGACATGGACTATGTCTTCGATGAAGAAACACAAGTGAATATTATGACAGAAGAAACTTGGAAAATTTTGGGAAAACCTATTGTGGTACCTTCGTTGGGAACGATAGGCTTGTTTAAGGGTAAGATGATAACCCTATGTGGAAGAATTACTAATGTACCTATTATTGTTCAAGGAACATCAACTGAAGAAGAATTTGAGGTCATTCAGTTTATTGGGGACAATGCCCCTTTCCCACTTTTGTTAGGTAAGACTTTGATTGAGAAGGATCAGATCAAAAGGAAAGCAGAGGAAGAAGCCACAGCAAAGAAAAAGCAAGAACTAAGGGATTTCATAGCTAGGAAAATAGACCGACTAATAGAAGAATGAGAGGATAAGTCAAAGCAACAGAACAACGTAACAACACAGGAGGGACAGACATTCAGAGAATTAGATACCAAGGTTGGAAGAATGCAAGAAAGCTTGAAGGACCTATCTATTCAAGAAAGAAGTATTTCCCCTCAGGATGTGTTAAGAAAAGAAATATTAACTTCAGACCTTTTGAGGGCACCTCAACAGTGTGAAGCCAATACACTAGGAGAAAATAAGAATAAGAATGGAAAAAGGATTCAAGAAACAGTTAGAGAAACTCAGATCACAGGGAAGAAGGCAAGGAAGCACGATAAAAATAAGGCTAAGTTGGAAAAACTACAAGAATCTACAGAGACCAGATGGAAGACTTCATAGACAGGAACCTCACAAGAGACAGGTTCACAGGATTTGAACCTCGTTGGAACAACAGGTCCACGCAAAATCAGACTTTGCCCTGGCGAAGCTAGATGATCGTTGGAGGTGCCCCGATCGTTAGAATGACGCTCTGAAACGGTTAGAAAACACATTTATGGGCTGATGGACCACTTTCGAATGTTGACACCGCACCATAATGGATAGATTTACATTGATGGAGGAGTTTCCTGGCCATTGGAAGATTCGTTACGATACCCCTCTTATTTAACTCGTCGGTCACTGTGTCGGGACCACTTTTTTCTACCCATTATTGACTGAGCTAAGAAGAGAATTTTCCAAGTGTCGAGTTGTGTCTTCTGAAACTAGACCTTATCTGTCCTTTTGCCTACCCTGCCTGTCCATTTGTCTACCCCACCTGTCCATTTGTCTACCTCTCTTGTTCGTTTATCTACCATGTCTGTTTGTTAAAAACTAGAATGTCGGGCGAACCTAGTAAATTGGAGAAGTTTGTCGAGGAGGTCCTCAAGAAGCTAATGGTCAACAGACCGATATCCAAAGGTGTCCAGGCATCATCGACTAGGGGATTGTAGGCTTCCCCTTCGACTGGACATCGTTTTGGTCGTGTCAACCCCGGAACTGAACAATGAAGTAAGCACCGGAATTATATGGCTAATGCAAAGAAGATCTGGTCGATCCTACCCAAGTATATCCTAGCTTTGGCTGGTGTTGTTAACCATAACATCATCCCCCGATACTTTGAGTACTTTTTGTTCACTGCATACATTACAAAAGGAATACACGTAGTTGGGAGTCAAATAGGACAGATCCCGCTACTCAAGAACAATGACTTCAACTTGGGAGACCGGAAGAAATACACCATGTTGGCGCCCAACCACTATCTCATGAAGAAAAATAGAAAGAATCCTCGCCTTGTCTCACAACCATGGATTAAGGAGTTGGCATAGTCCACCGTGCTGAATGTGATGAAGATCCCACATTTTGGCAGCCACTAGGAGGTTAACGCTCGTGTTAAACTCCTCCTGTCGTGCTATCATGGTGGATACTTGTGGCTCGATAGAAGGATTACTTTGGATCCAACACTAATCCACCAGATCACAAGCCTAAGTGTGAAGGGTCCTAAACCTCAATAGTTTTATCTAGGGAAGGCCTCAGACCATTCCCTGGTGCAACGCATCAAGGAAGCTTACGGAGAAGTAGAGAAAGGAAAGTGAGGTTACAAGGTAGACTCTATATAGGATGGCACAATGCACCTTACTTTCCAACTCCTAACTAGCAAGATCCTGAGGAAGAACCACCCCACATAGGTCACTAGGTTCATGGTCGACCTCACAGGAAAATGTGTGGAGGTCATGCAGATGAACTGGGTGAACTACCTCGTCAATGAGCTGGAGAAGAATTTCCACGAAGCCCAATATTTGGGATATGAATTCCATTACAATTGGTTGATCATTTTGATTGCATTTTTCTCTTGGCAAATCCCTGAAGGAGCCACCTTCCCAGAGATCGAACCATCAGAGATGTTGGTCGCACGGTTTTCAACCATGTGGTATAGCAACGACATGACGAAGCAGTGGTAGTCCAATGCAGTGTTTCATGTATACTATCAACAGTTGAGGGTTTCCATTGAATCATTTCTGCGCATGACACCATGCACCCTGCACCAGTACCGACCAATAGCAAAGTTTTGTGTCGATCCTCATTTCATATACATCACCACGCGCATAGATGAGAACCAGAAAGAATTACAGTCGTACTACAAACTCACAGATGAAGACATGGAGAAGATTACAAAGGAATGGCCAGAGGAGTTTCTTGTACCTGTCGCTGATGCAAAATTATCCAAAACTGACACCATAAGAAGCCCCATAGTTACATGATTTGAGCATTTCAGATAGTATAGTGGGAAAAATAAGAAAAAGAAGGAGGAGGAAGTCCAGGATATAGAGAGCGATGAAGAGGAAAATGCTTATGAATATAACGGGTCTGGCTTGCCAAGAGGAGGAGAAGACGAAGCAAAAGGACAGGGAGGAGGAGATGAAAGAGAAGAAGAACAAGAAGGAGGTGAATCTACACCGTCGGAAGATCCCCTTGTTGGGACAGTCACACCGCAGAATAGGAAGGTTTCTCCAAAGAAACCCTCAACAAGGAAGAAGATGCACATTAATAAGCCCTAGTTGGAGGCCACTCTCACTAAGGAGGATATCAGTTTGGTCCGAATATCTATGGAGGATGCTTCCGAGGACATCTTGTAGAGATATGGAGATAAGAAGGAGGAGTTGTATGGAAGGATCAAGAAGGAACTGAAGTAAATGCACCAAGTTGTTCGTTTGGTCCACGTAGTACCCACTGCACCTTCCTCGTCGGAGACTGCATAATTGGGATATGAACCATCCCAATTGATAAGACTCACGGATGCAATAGAAGCTCGGTTCCAGAGAGTCAAGGAAGAGAAGGAGAAGGCTATAGAAGCCTTGAAACAAGAGAAAGATGAAGTCCTAGTGAAATTACGAGCAGCACAGGACAATGTAGCAGCCCATGAAAGCGAGAAAGAAGATCTTCAGGTGAAACTCCAGGAGGAAAAATCCCAGCTATAGAGGGAAAAGGAGCAGCTTCTCACAGAGAGGGCCATGGTCAAAGAAGCGGTAAGTAAATCATGTCACTCTGTACTAGGCTTGGTACAGGAGGACCAAGATCTGGTCGAATTTCAAGTAGTGAAGCTCGTTGAGACCCTCCAGTAGCTTTAGGCTAGGATAACAGATTTGGAGGCCCAAATAGTACCGAGCACTCTAGAGGAGGTGCATGACCATAGGGAGGATACTGCTAAGAACACACTAATAAGGATAAGAACCCTTGCCTCAAAATGAAAATAGTTGAGTTATATAAGAGCACAGAGATATGAACGCCTCGTCGAGGATCCAGAGCTAAGGAAGTTGGAAGCGCAGTTACAGGAGGCGCAGTAGAAGGCATTTTCCATGCAGGAACATATGAAGTTGCTCACTGTAGTAGAAAGAATGAAGAGATCCTAGGAGTAGTGTGCAGTAAAGCAATAGATCACTACCCTCCAGGGTAGGGTAATGGAAGTGACGTAGAAGCTACAACTTGTGCAAGATGAATCCTGGTATGTGTTCAAAGATATTGATGGACAGGGCTTGCAATTGGATCAAGTGGTTGCAACAATAGAACAACACCTGGAAAGGCATGTTACAAAATAGATGATCCAAGAGATCACTGAGAAGGAGGCTCATGCGAAGCAGCAATTCGAGGTAGCTCGAGTTAATCTTGAGGCCTTCGAAGCAGCATTGTCCACACATGAATGACTCAAGACAAGTCACATGTGAGCGTTGGGGGCCTATTGGCCCTCGACCAAGTTTTGAGGAAACCTTGGTTAGAGTTGGCCCACTTTTTGACTTCGACACATTGGTCAAGGAAGGGGTGCCCAGGCGGAGCTAAGATCGTGAATCTCACTTATTTTGTGGGCTATGTGGACCCAGTAAGGGGTTCTTTAGGGTTTTTTTAATGGGTTATGGGATGTCGGCCCATGGGGTTTTCCCATGTTTAGGCCTTATTGTAAGGATTTGTAAAAGTACAAATAAAGAATACTATATTGTAAATGTAGAATTGAAGCTAGCTAGTTGCAAATAGTTCAAGTTGCTTTGTGCAAAAGAATATATGTGCATTGAGGCTTTGTGCTTGATAGATAGTTAGGTTGGTGCCTTAACCTAGTTTTTGGAAGGAGGATCTGGTGCTTAGTGCGCAAATCTCATGTCTAGTGTGAATTTCAACTCTGTGGCTTAGTGCATAGGAGTAAACGAATGTAAGATATTGATGAACTATAAAGAGACAAAGTAGTTGGTGGACGTAGCCCCACACTGGGGTGAACCACGTACATCTGGTTTCTTATGGTTTGCTTTGTGCAATGATTATCTCTATTATGTTTTTCTTAGTGCTTAGATTAGATATGTAATGGATATGTATATGTTGCTTTAATGCTTTGCTTATGTTAAAATGCTATATATGATTCACAGTGCTAAGTGCTAAGTTTTTTAGGTGCATAATCTTTGTTGTTACTACGCTAGATCTATCCTTAGGTATGTTCAGTGATGTTAATAAGGTTAATGAACTAATTTATGTAACTCCCTAAGAGTTAAGAAAATACTTTGTGAATTGTTATTATCACATATCTATGTCCCAGCCTGGTTACAGACATCTGTGTCATGTAACCCCCCCTGCTTCTACCTCAGGTGAGACTCCGCCTGCCTCGCAGGTGTTGTCGAAAAGGTCGGTAGTCGGGGTTTTTTATGGTGCGTTGTTAAGCGTTGAACCCTGGGTTTTCCCCTGTGACAACACTGCCTAACATTCATGATTATTGTATTGTGTTTCGACCATTATTTCCTCTTCTAACCTCACATATTAGGGGGCATCTATTATAGCTCTATTTTCCACCATAGAGACACATGGAGGACCCACTGACATTGTCTCGCTGAGGCACACTCTTCTACCTTAGATTTCATATATTTTTAGAGAGATTGCACCTTGCAAGACTAGAAATATGTGATCGTTCATAGGCTACATCTATGGAAGCACACGATTGGTCACAATTTGCATCACTACACCCTGGGACCACCCCTATTATGAACCAATCCCTTGAGAATGATAAAAATTCAGTGAATAATAGTCCACTTTGAGGAGGAAACCTCCTTTTATAATATATTCAATGTACAATATGGGATGATATGATCCTAAGACTAGGTCTCCTTGGTATATATATAGGAGACACAAGGTAATATTATAATGAAAGGGTACAATGAAAGGTTCTAGGCTACATACAAATATAACAATAAAAATCTAATAAGTCAATATATAAGGATTAATAAGGGGTTTTATACTTAACATGGGTATTTTCCTAGGGCTTAACATGCCCCTACCCTTCAAACAAGTGTTGTCCTCAACACTTGACTAACTGCAGGTGTTTTTGCATGAAGAAATGATCTTCCCGTGCTACATATTCTACTTGTAGGTTCTTCCATTTAAGGAGATACTCAGTAGTTTCTCCATTTCATAGTTGTTTGATCCTTGTTTCAAGGATTGTTTCTAGTTCTGTTATGATTTCCCTTATTCATTGATATCTGGTAAAATAGTTTGGACTGGGATATTTTCACCAATTTCCTTCTTTAGGAAAGAAACATGGAATATTGGATGTACATGTGAAGATGGAGGTAACTCCAATTTGTAAGCCATACTTACAATCCTTTTAAACACCTAATAGGGGCCATAATATTTGGGTGCTAATTTATTGTATTTCTTTTGTTTCTTGAGGGACATCTATCTATATGGTTCTAACCTCAAAAATACCCAATCCCCCACTTCAAATTCCCTTTCACTGCGATGTTGATCTGCTTGTTTTTTCATCCTATTTTGTGCCATAACCAATTTTTCCCTCAATAGTTTGAGAATCTTGTATTGTTCCCTATGTGGTCCTCCACTACCTAAACCTTTGTAATCCCTTTCAAGGGTGATGTGATGTATGGAGGATGATATCCATAAAGTGCCAGAAATGGAGAAATTTTTTATTAAGTATGGAAGGATGTGGTGTACCACCATTCTACCAAGGGAAACCACTTGACCCATTGTGTATGTTTATTAGATACAAAGAAATTAAGATATTCTTCTAGATAGTTATTCACAATCTCATTTTTCCCATCGGATTGAGGATGATAAGATAAGCTATGAGCCAATTGAGTACCCCAAACAAGAAAATAATCTAGTCCAAAAATTTCCAGTGAAAATTGGATCTCTTTCACTTACAATAATCTTGGAGACTCCACGTAGCTTTTGAATGGTTTCAATGAATTTTTTGGCTAGTATACTTTCTTTAAAAGGATGAGAAAGAGAGAGAAAATGGGCATAATTTGTCAGATGATCCACTACTACCTGTAATTTTTAAACCTTTGAAGTAAGGTAATGCATACTGATTCTTAAGAAAAAACAGAAATTAATCAATGGCTCATACACATAGTACACATTGATTTACATTGGAAACCCTTAACGAGGAGAAAACCATCCTTCCCTGGTGTTTCACCTCTCAACTCTTCATTATATTAATTTAATCATTTAAAATACAATATATACAATATTTTAGTTATTGCAAAACTAACAAAACCCTAATCCCTTCATCCAATATTAATTTAGAAAACTGCTACAAATAGTGAAAAACACTAAAATACCAAAAACCACCCAAAAACATTTATTGCATATAGTGAACCCTCTATTTCTTCTTCTTTCCATAAAGGTGCATCTGCCACAATATTGTGTTTTCCTTTCTTTTAGATAATTTCAAAGTCGTAAACTAGCATCTTTGTGACCCATTTTTGTTTCTCTTCTGAAGATAATGATTTCTCCAAGAAGTACTTCAAACTATCATGGTCTTTTACTTTTAAAGTGTCTTTGAATTGGGTAAGGAAGTCATTTCTTAAATGTATGTAGTATGGCCAACATTCATTTTTCATAAATGGGTTTGAGTAAGTTTTTTTCCTTTAAGTTGGTTTCCTTCAAACGAAAGTGGCCTTCCTTCTTGCATTAAAACTGCACCAATGCCATGGACTAAGGCATCACACTCCACAATAAATGTTTTTTTGAAGTCAAGTGTGGCTAAGACATGAGTTGTACACATATCCTCCTTAATTTTTTAAAATTATTTGGTTGCTTCTTGAGTCAAAGAAAAATTTTCCTTCTTTAATAATGTTGTTAGAGGTGTTGTTATTTGACCATAGTTATTGACAAACTTGCAGTAATAGCCTATCAATCCTAATAATCCTCTAATTTTCTTCAAGGTTTTGGGAATTGGTCCTTCCCTCATATCTTTAATTTTGTTAGGGTCCACTTTTACACCTTCATGAGATATAATATGACCCAAATATTCCATTTCTTGAACCCCAAAGGCACACTTGGAAAGCTTTGCATAAATTTTTTCCTCTTTCAAAAATTGTAATACTCTGTCAACATGTTGTACATGCTCTTCCCAAGATTTGATGTATATTAGTATGTCATCAAAAAATACTAACACAAATTTTCTAAGGAAGGGTTTGAAAATAGAATTCATCAAGATTTGAAATGTTGAAGGTGCATTAGTAAGTCCAAATGGCATAACCAAAAACTCATAATGACCTTCATGTTTTCTAAAGGATGTTTTGGGAATGTCTTCCTGCCTCATTCTGATTTGATGATATGTCGATCGAAGATCCAACTTAGTAAAGAAAATTTCTCCATGTAATTAATCTAATAAATCATCAATGATAGGAATAGGAAACTTATCTTTGATGGTGATTTTGTTGAGTTTTCTATAATATGGACACATATGCCATGAACCATCCATTTTCATAAGAATCACTATTGGTGAAGAGAAATAACTTTGGGTAGGTTGAATGATGCATGTATCTAACATTTCTTGGATCATACACTCAATCTCTCTCTTTTGTGCATATGGATACATATAAGGATTAATGTTAGGTGGTACACTTCCTGGTTGCAAATGAATAGCATGGTCATGAACTTGAGCAGGAGGGAGACCCTTAGGCATCTCTCCAAATACCTTGGAATGGATTTTTATAATTATTTG
>JASDQU010416279.1:0-10308 GCA_032191745.1 Picea mariana
TTGCATCGATTGGTTTCCACTTGGACATATAACATTCTCATCAAGGGAATCATATCAATCAATTACTTGACATCAACCAATGACATCAATCAAACCAAACCATTTACATCAATGACATATGATCCAACAATTTCCCAAGTAATCAAACCATTGGCATCAATGACAACATGATCCAACATTGGAGGTACCTTATCTTTGAGTAATCTGTAATTTGTGGATAATAGAAATTTACAGTGTTATTAAACATGAATAAAATAAACCCTTTTCTTCCTTAATTGTGTGAAAAGATTCCTTAAACCTTTAGGCGACTTAATGGTTAGTTACCTTGAAAGTGTTAAGAAACACACATCTAACATACCATACTTTTATTTCAAGTTGTATAGTAACATTATTGCCCATATCTAGGTAGACCTTGCAGAGCCCTGTACTGGACCAAATATAGGGGTGGTGGAAGTAGATTTTAGGATTTCGTAGAAGGTATCTACGACATCAGCATCATCCCCTAGCTCACATTGTTGGAATTCATATAACAACATTCCTTCCATGGCTTGAGTATCCCATAATAAATCATCTATACCAACCTCTATATCATTTCCTCCATCCCCAACATGTGAAGAACTAGTGTTATTGTTAAGCTTTTAAATTGGTGACTTAGGATGTAGTGGGAATTGAATAGGTGGTTGTATCAACCATTCTCGATATTCTTCATCTATGATCTCTTTTCATTTAGTATCAATCTCGCGACTTGACATAGTAGTGGGGTTCAATGGTAGATGGTGGACAGATCGCTCGTCATCATAATCCTAATTGTAAAAATATTGAACATTACATTGATAATATTAGTAACACAATGATTTTAATATGTTAAAACATTATACCAACAACTTATTATAAGACTGGACATTTTTCCAAATAATAAACATGAAACCAACCCCTTATAAAATAAATTTTCAATTAATAAATACATTTACATTAGTTCCATTGAAAATCCAAAAATCCAATTACTCAATCATCTTTTTATTACACCCTACAAGGTTGCCTACATAAAAGAGATCAAATTCACAGTGTAATATTTTTGACCTAGGATGGTTGTTGGAAAATGGCATGTTAGGATTGGTAGGGTAAAGAAGTTTTCCATTTTCATCAAGCATCTTCTTGTGGTATCTTTCTCCTAATAGGAACTTGCGGAATTTTGGGACCATAGGAATATCTTGAACATCTAAACTTGATCCTACAAAATTCAATAAAAATTTATTAGGTTGCACCTACATACATAACACAAATTTAATGTTTCAATTGGGTTTATCCCGAGTGGTTTTTGTTGAGGGATTTCTTCCCCCCCACCCAGGTTCAATTCCTGCAAGTGACATGTTGAGCTCTTAAATGAGCACGGTATCAAAAAAGCCTTGTATTTCTACAAAATATAGTTTACCCTGGGTACCATCCTTGAACTGAGGGGAAGTTCCTGGTAGGTTTCCTTGGGATTTACTCCAAGGAAAAAAAATAGCATAGATTCAATGAGATAAATGAATTAGCAATAAAATATATACATACTGCAATCAACGTGAGAGAACTTGAAGGGGTTCCAAACATATAGAATGAGGCATCGCTAGAATCTGAAGAATTGGTCATTTGATATTCTAATCCCTTTTTTCTGCATTTGAACCAAAACGCCATCCTGGGTAGCATAGAACAATCTAACTTCAAATAACTTTTATAACTTGACAACAAACTTAATTTATTTTTTTTCTACAATATCATTGATTTTTTTCATCCAACTATTCAAGAAATCTAAATATGGATTTACAAAATATGAAAAATTTACTCGATCCATGAAAATATCCTCCTCGAATATAGAAAATGTGAATTTTATGCTCATCCTCTCTCTCTCTCTCTCTCTGAACATATTTACCTTTCTCTATTTCCCTCTCTCTCTACCCCTCCTCTCTCTCTTTCTCTTGTTGGATTTCTCCCTCCCTCCCCCTCTCTCCCTATATCTCGTCCCTCTCTATCTCTCTCCTTCCTATACCCCTTTCTCCCCCTCACTCTATATCCACCTCCCTCTCTCACTCATTGTATCCCCTTTCGTCTCTCTCCCCCATCGATTCACTTTATCATATAAGTATGCACTGGTGTGTTTGTATAATCAAAATGCACCAGTGCATTTGTATAAACAAAATGCACGGGTGATTTTAATTGAGATAAGCATCGAAGAATGACCTTCGTTATTGCCTCATGTTGGCAGCAGGCCAAAGTGGAAAGAAGGATGATCATGGGTAAATAAACCATGCATAAACGAAAGTAATAGCTGGAAGGAAACACAACACGTGCGCATGCAAGAAAGCATGCACAGGGAGAGCGACAGTTGGAAGGAGGAGTAGCACACGCACATAAGAGGAAGACCTAATGTCAGTAGGGTTAGGGTTTTGGTAATGTATTGTAATGGATGAAGAGCCAAATATGTATAAATACCGATACTGAGGTATTATAGAGGGTTTTGATACATAGGTATCATAGGTTGGCTTTTGCAGTGTTCATATTGTTGTTACATCATAGATATGTATGAGTCGATGTGAATTGTAATGTTGTTATGTACTATTTTGTAAGATGTTGAGCTAGGGGAGAGGAGAGAAGGAAGATATGAGAATTAGATCGCAGGCTGAGGAGCCTAGTGAAATATAGTTCGCCTCATATAGATCTTACCCATCTGAGGAGAATTGTAAGCACGTGACGTTGGATATGCAGAACTACCATAATAAAAGAGCCAAGAGACAAATATTTGTGGACCTAGCCCGGGAGGGGGTGAACCACGATAATGTCTGTGTAATGTGATGAACAAATGCATATCTTTATCATATTTTCAGCAGCTATTTATTATGATTAATGAATGAATAAGTTATTCCATTGCTTGTTTAAATGTTGTTGCGATATTGAGGGAATAAGTCGTGAATAATCATAGGTTGCAATCACAAGTAATAATAAATGGTCCAGAATACAGAACCCATATCTCGCGCTCAATCCTAGGTTGTAAATGCATGAGTCTTACAACTGCCCATTAAAGTTATCTCGGGTGAGACTGCGCAATGCATCTATGTGTTGTGTTTCCCTTTGGTTTACCAGGAGGGCCAATAGTTTTAGAGGCTTTGCCAGAAACCTGAAATACATGAACCTTGGGTCAATAACTCAGACAGTAGAGAAGGAAGACTAGGAAAACCCAAAAAATGGTTCCTTTGTCAGGAGGTGATCGAGTGCCTCAGTATAACACACCGATATGAGATAAAGCCGGCTACCGAGGAGGAGGACAAGCTAGAGAAGGTTTCGGATGAGGTACAAGACCAGTCATATGTCACAATTGTCAACAACCAGGACATTATGCATGGGAATGTCCACTCCCACCAATGACTTGTATGTATTTTCATGCATCGGACCATGATACAGAGGAATGTCCAACATTACTCGTAAAGATTTAGGAAAAGAGGAATCAAAACAACCAGAATGTTCAGTGGATTTCAGTCGAAACAAGGGATGAAGGATGAAACATCAACATAGTCACTCATGGGGAAGCAAAAACAGACACTAACGCAGTTCAACAAGAACCAACACAGAACCAATGGGTAAAGAAGAACACTAAACCAAGGAAGTGGTTCAATGTGCAAAAGGAAAAGGAGATCTTTAAAGAATCCAAACAAGAATTTCAGAAGGAGGACACAACATCAACTTCAACTGCGTAGCAAGACAAGGAAGCACTAGAATATGAGATGCCTCCATCATTGGATCATACCAATGGGATGCAACTCAAGGGACAAGTGAGTACAATAAAAGGATTTTTGAAATCATGTGTAAAAGTATTAAGTGATCCATCATCTATGAAAATATTGCAAAACATCCTACAAAAGTGTAGCAGTGAGACAAAAGAAAATCTAGAATCTAAAAAGTTAATCGCCTACACACAAAAAGAAGAACAAGTATGGAATTTAGACTGAATGCTAACATTGGGGATTTCAATATGGGAGACATTATACTGGATCTAGGATCCGAAGTGAATGTATTACCAAATAATACATGGCAATGCATGGGAGAGCCCACATTAGGATAGTCACCTACTCAATTGAAACTACCAAACTAGCATAGAGTCCTACCAATAGGTAGACTGAAAGGAGTGACCGTAGACCTTGATGGAGTACGCACTAAAGAAGACTTTGAAGTCATTGAAATTGTAGATGGTACAATACCTTACCCAACATTACTTGGTCTGGATTGGGCATTTGACAACCAGGCCATAATCAATTTGAAGACCAATAAAATGACATTTGAGTCCGGAGAATACAAGGTCATTGCACCATTAGACCCATCAGAAGGGGAGAGATTTGTAGAACCTACTTTCCTAGACTTAGAGGAAATTGGCCAGTTGTACAGAACAACTGCGCACGATGAGGATTACATAAACCCAACTGTAGACAGGGTACTCATTTGGCGGAGCATTACTTCATGCGCAAAATAATTAGACACACGTTTAGAGAACTAGAAGTAGAGGCTACACGAAGTATCCACGCCAAGATGTGCAAGAATAGACCGTGCTGTAAGATGGATAGGAACAAAAATTAGGGAACCACCCATTTTCCATGGAATAAATGATTTGGAAACATTCTTGACACAATATGAAGATGTAGTGTTAGAGAAACAGAGACTGTTAGCACTTAACTTAGCACTAAAGGACACACCGGCGAGATGGTGGGGCACACACAAAGAGAAAACCATAGATTGGTACCAATGTAAGTGGTTACTGCGCATTAGGTTTAGCGCAGAACAGAAAAACAACAAACAATAGAAATATGAAGGACACAGAGCACCAGCGGAACACCTGGAGGCATGTAGAACGTTGTGGAAAAAGGCACTACCAAAGGAATGGCCTCATCACTTCATATATACTCTAGAGGGCATACCAACGAAATTGTATACAGACTATGAATTGTGCAAAGGAATTACAACATGAACGACATTGCAACAAAATTTCACAGACACTTTCTCATTCGAGCATGAGAACCCCAACATAGATGTAGCCCTTAAATGGAGTAGAGGATTCATATTCAACAAAGAACCAAAAATACAACTTATCACAAAAGATCAACAACGGAATAAACAGACAATCAAGGAACTGTTTTCTTGTTACCATGTACAAGAACAAGCAGCAGATGAAGATGATCTGTGTGATACTCAGATTGAAGAAGTCGAAGGTGAAAGAGACATGGAAGGCCCACCCATAGAATTAGAAGTCATTTTCGCACCGATCGAAGTAAATAAAGTTAACATTGGGACAACCGAGCATCCCAAAATGGCCAACATTGGAGATTACTGGGACGAACAAACAGTAGAAAGCATCACAGAGTTGTTTCATGAATACAACGACTTGTTTCCTACAACATTCACAGAGATGAAGGGTATAGCTGGAGAAATGGGAGAAATGAAGATACCACTCAGACCTGAAGCGATACCTATTAGACAATGACCCTATAGACTAAACCCCATATATAAATAGAAAGTTAAAGCTAAGATCAACAGGATGCTCGAAGCCAGCATCATAGAACCAATTGAGGAGTCAACAAGCTAGTGTTGGGGGGAGAATCTGTCAATGGTTACTACTATTCCAAGAATTCAACTTTGAAGTAATAGTTAAACCAGGGAAATTGAATGCAGGACTTGACCACCTGTCGAGGGTCACAAATGGAAGGAACCTATGAAATTAGAAGAAAACTTTCTGGATGCACAGTTATTCTCAGCGACGCAAGACTATAGCACCACGTAGAAGAAAAACCTAGTAGTCTACTTTGTCGAATATCAACTAATTGCAAGACATTTATATAAAATGGGCGCATATAGCATCTTGCAAAGATACGTGTTAGAGCAGGAAGGACCACGAGTCTTAGTAGAATCCTGGGAGGGAATAGCAGGAGGAAATTATGCAGGTAAATCTACCATGTAGAAGGTATTGCGCACAGGACTATGGTGGCCAACGATTCACAGATACTCAAAGGAATATTTTCAAAGATGTGATGTATGTCAAAGGGTAGGAAAACCCAACAAAAGGGACGAGATGCCATTATGACCATAAGTAACATTACAAACATTTTACAAACGAGCGATAGACTCTGTGGGACCAATCAACCCACCGACAAAAAGAACAAAGGATAGGTATATTATCACTACGACATAATATTTAACACATGGGTGGAAGCTGCACCAATAAACAATTGCAGTGCAGAAAAAACAACGAATTTTTTGTTTGAACAAGTAATCACTTGATTTGGGTTCCTAAGAGTTTTTATGAGTGACCAAGGCACACACTTCATAAACAACACCATCTGCGTGATGACTGAATAATTTGAAGTCCACCACCAGAAGAGCACACCGTATCACCCACAGGCAAATGGCACAGTGGAATCCTTCAACAAAATTATGGAGAACACATCGACAAAGATTTGTAACATCAACAGAGATGACTGGGACCTCAAAGTACCAGTAGTATTATGGGCATACATGACTACATGCAAAAAGTTGACAGGGCACACGTCATTTAAACTAGTTTATGGCCAAGAAACAATAGTGCCATTAGATGTTTTAGTACCTAGCTTGCATGTAGTAGCTATCACACAAATGACAGAATGAGGTGCAGTACAAGAGAGACTGAATCAGTTATTGACCATGGAGGAAGACCGAATCTTGGAAAAATTCCATCAACAAGTGAGGAAAGAAAGAGACAAAGCTTGGCACGATAGACACATCAAGAAGAAACTATTCAAGGAAGGAGATCTAGTATTGGTGTATGACAGTAAATCGTTTTAGCACCCCGGGAAAGCTCAGAATGCATTGGTTAAGACCATAAGAAGTAAAATCTATCACAGATGGAGGAGTTTTATAGTTAAGAGATTTATGAGGTGCAGAACTCATAGGGATGATCAATAGGATCCGACAAAAGTTTTATAAGGATAGTCGACCACCCACCGCGCAGTAAAAAAAAAAAAAATTGAAAAGAGAGTGCAATGCGCTAGAGGTAGAAAGGACACACGAAGTTAGAAATGCGAATTCGGAAAAATAAAGGACAATGATTATATACAAAAAGAAACAAGTAGGAAAATGAAAGTCGGCAAAAGGAGGATGACAGGACAACACTAGGCGGAATTAATGGACGGCAAGGACCAATGGGACATCACATTAATCACACCAACTGGAGACAGAAAATCAAGAGTAATGGTAAGTACAGAACCACCAGAGATGCATTGAACCTACAAATATGGTGCATTAAACCCATAATGGAGGAAGCGTCCTCAACAAGCTTCATAGGAAGCTGATACAACACATGAGCATAGGAGAAACTAGTCTATTCGTGAAATGAGAATAGACAGAGAGAAATAACAGCTACAATGCACAGAGAGAGTCTACAGAGACCACAGAAGCTATTCGAACCCGGTAAAAGTTCAACAGTCACCACTATGGCACCACCGAAGCCAGCAGAAGCAAGCCAGAGTGCCAGACCAACCAAGGTTCAAACTTGGTCACGAGGACCATTGGAATAAAGTGAACAAAATCCACCACAGGTCATCGATATTGATGAAATCCCATCCTTGGAGACAATACCAGTACTACCCACACCAATACTGGAAGAAATTCAGTAGCCAGCAGCAGAGGCCATGAATTTAGATATGGCTGTAGTGGTGCAGGAACCATAGAACCAAGAAGAAGAAACCCAAAAGGAGGTGCAACTGGAGAGTACCAAAGAAGTCTCGAAAGTTATTGGAATACCGCAGAATACAAAAGCAGCAATGGAGCTAGATGAGTCTCAAACGACCATCCCAGAACACCCAGTAGGGGAGACTGCTAAAGATGTCTCAGTTTGGCTAGAATGGCTTACCAAGGAGCAACCAGAAGCCATTGGAACTTCGAGCCAACCATCGCAATAGAAAGATAAGATATTGATACCAAGCTCACCTTGCAAGAAACCTACAGCAGAAATTGTTCTACCATGCATACCAGTTGGAGTATAGGTAGGACCAGAGCTACCGGTCCATGTCGGGAAGCTCAAATATTCAAACCATGATGTAGTAGAAGACACTAAGTTCCTGAATCTTGCGAAGAGGGTATTTTAGCATACTATAGGCACGAATCCATTCGGAAAACCGATTGATCAGCCATATCAGTGGGCAACTAGGATGGATAAAATGGGAATTTTAGGTCTATTGGACCTACCACACTTTGGCAGAGGCCATAACACAACAACATGCATCAAGTAGCTATTAGAAGTCACACATGGAGGAGACATATGGCTGGACAAACCCGTCCCCATAATTGTTGAGCTTATTGCGCAAATAACAGGATTACCGATTCGGGGTATGGATCTCGCGTTGTTTTTGGATGACAAAACCAAGGAGAAAGTGCTCGAAGAAGAAATGCAGAAGAAGTATGGCACTGTCAGTGGAACGAGAGGCATCATTATCAAACGAATCAACAACACAGCCACACAGCTAGGCACAAAAACCTTAGCCTGCAAGTTGCTAAGAAATTTCCACAGAGAGGAAGTACTAGTTGGAGTTGTTGCAATTGCAACCCAGTGCACAAAAGGCACCTCAATGAGTTGGGTTCCATACTTATTGAACTTATTCCTAGAGGACTTAAAGGATGCGTAGGATCTAGGCACAAATTTCCACTACTCATGGTTGATTACCTTAATATCCTTCATAAGATGGTGAGAACCAAGGTATGTCATTTTTTGTACCAAACCAAAGCTTGAGGGAGAAAGGTATCTATTGCTAAAAGAAGGGCCGAATTTCAGGCATAAGAGGGAAAATGGGATCATATTTGAAGCATACCTATGTGACATGCAAGAATCCATTAGCCGAATGTGGAGAATAACACCATAGGTTGTCGCGCGATATGTGGACATCGCCAATTTCTAGGCCACACGACAAACAACATGGCTACAGACAAGGCAGGATCTGGATAAAGAGTGGCTACATATGTGCTACTACATCATAGAGGGTGATATCTACACGATAATCACCGAATTGCCCAACGAATGTAGGATCCCGTCCATTACCCATGAAGTGTCAGAAAGAACAATAGAGGAAGAGGCAGAGCAGGGAGAAATGCAGCCTCCAAAAATCCAAGTGCCCAAGAGAACAAGAACGGGCCAAGGCAAGACAACAAAAAAAGACGAAGGAATAAAGAAGACAAGGACCCAGAAGGGGAAGAAGGAGAATACACAGTAGACTAGGGAACAACAGAAATAGTCTGAGGGAGTGCAGGTGACCATCCCAAATCCTAACACATAGGAACCAAGGGGAAATAAGAGACCAGCCACACAGACAGGAGGCATGCGCAAGAAATCAAAGGCACAACGAGCACCACCAGAATATACGATCAGAGAGGATGATGGGTAAATGATGGCCATAATGGTCCAGGATTTTCTAGCCGAGTATTTCAAGCATGCAACACACCACAGTGACAAACTGCAAAAAGAGTTGGCAGAATTGGGGTAGTTCCTCAAGAAATTTGGGGAAGTACAGATAGCAAGAAGTAGTAGGGTCATAGAGCCATCTACATCACAAAAAAAAGGAAGAATGCAAGAGGAAGATCGACAGTCAGACCAAGGGATATTGTAGCCACACAGAACATTCCATATCAACCCCAACATGTTGTGCATGGAAGAAATTGTGGGGTAGACACCCTTGAAAGACTTAAGACAAATCCAACTTGTGTTGACAAGGATACCATCAGGGGAATTACACAGGTTGCAGGTGAGCGTCAACCACGACGTATAGTCTTGTGCACGCAGATACTTAACCGAATTAAATCAGGCGACAAAGGAATAAGACAAATCGAAAATAGGCTATGAGAAGGCCAAATCTGAGACCGAGGAGGAAAGGCAGCACCGAAACGGATTGGAGCAGAAAGTGGAAGGAACTTATGAGAAGATTCCACAGGCTGGGCAGAGTGAATAAATCATAGCAGCATAAAATATTGATCGGATTACGCAGACAATTGATCAATACCAGAAGGATATCGAGAATCTCTGAGAACATCTCATACCAACCACTCCACCAGCAGTGAAGGATCAAAGGAAGCAGGAAGAAACATCACAGCTGCAGGCGATAGAAGAACAGGTTAGCATAACAGTTGACTTGTACGATAAAGCAGCGTAGCTTTGGACAAGGTTGGAGGAGGATCCATAGGTCCAACGGTGGGACAAGGAAGAGGAAAGGATCAATGCAACAATCCAAGAGCTCAAGCAGAAGAAGAAGACCACACCAATCCTAG
>JASDQU010416283.1:0-10308 GCA_032191745.1 Picea mariana
CCTCTCTTGCTGGGATTCCTTCATCAACTTTTATGTCAATACAGTCAACCATTTTATGCATCCTCTTATTATGGAATTTGTATCCTTTACTGTTTGTAGCATACCCTAAGAAGATACCTTCATCAGTCCTGTCATCATATTTTCCAAGGTTCTCATCATTATTCTTTATGTAACATTTACTCCCAAAGACTTTGAAGTGTTTGATTGAAGCAGGTCTCCCATACCACAGTTCATAAGGTGTCTTGTCACTTTGTGGTCTGCGGTGGGCTTTGTTAAGAACATGGACTGTTGTGTGTATTGCTTCTACCCAGTAGTTTTGACCAATGTTCTTCTCATTCATCATTGACCTGGCCATTTTCTACACTATTCTCTTTTTCCTCTCAACTACTCCATTTTGTTGTGGAGTTCTTGGTATTGTGTATTCTCTCTTGATCCCATGCTTATCCCAGAATTCCTTGAAATCACTTGACATAAATTCTCCTCCTCTGTCTGATCTTACTTCCTTTAACCTCTTGCCTATTTGATTCTTAGTTAAAGCCTTAAATATTTTAAACTTCTCAAATGCTTCAGCTTTTTCTTTGAGAAAGGCAACCCAAGCAAGTCTGGAGTAATCATCAATAATCAACATGAAGTAGTTTTCTTTCCCTATGCCTTCCTGTCTTGATGGTCCACATAAATCCATATGAACTAGTTGGAGTGGTTTCTCTGTTGAAGTAGGTCTCTTGGACTTAAACTGGGTACGGTCCCGAGGACACAACATGGGAGCATGAAGATGTTATGCGGGAAGAGTACCCACATCATTTTGAAGATTCTGGAAATATTGCTATTGGTGTGTAAATAAGTTGCACTGAGGACAATGAAAAAATAAGGGGAGGGGATTGTAACACCCCAAGGTCGAGCCCCTGCTAAATTGTAATTATGTTTATAGTTTGGTGATCCAAGTGTTTATAAGATGAAACACTTATTTTTTTATTAGTCTGGAGAGCCCAGATGCTAAGGCCAATAAGCCTGATTTTGTATATGTAAATACTCGCATCATTAATAAAAATTACATCGTTATGTGTAGACCCTTCATGAAGAAAGAGTTATGGGGGACTAATCTCCACTAGGTAGGGAAGGGGATAAGTGTATAGGGATAGGGTCTAAGATAGAGGGCTTACCTCTAAAGGAACAATATTATATTATTATTTCCTAGAGGCTAAGTTTTTACATAACCATTTTGTCCTAATTTTATGGGGAAAGAGAATGAGTGTTAAGTGGAGCTCATGTAACTTTAGGAAGACATGTGTCAACCTAGGCGCATGGATTTTTTAGTTGGGAAAGTCAACTTGTTGGGGGTTCCTTCACCATTCCGTCTACACTCTCACGATGTTAGCCACCCTGGAAGAGATCCATACTCCCCACTGAAGAACGTATTGAGATAGGAAGAGCCTAGAACATGCAGTTATATTGGAGTTGTCCTGTGTATTTCCTGGGAAGTCAGGCACACTTGTATTTTCCTGATCCCATGCTGTGTCTTAGAGGTTTTTTTTTTTCTCCCAACACAACTCCTTTTCTGAGCTTGGCTTGCTTCTATATTCTATGTCCTTACCTATTTTCAGTTGTTACCATCACCTGTGCGTAAGTCGAATTATGTTGTTGACATCACCCGTGTCCGTTTGACATAAGATATGAATTGAAGAAGCAGGTTGCCAATATTATGAGAAACTCTCCCAGGTGAGAGAGTTCATTGGGGAAGTGAGTTCTCCTGGAGGGAGTCCCATAGAAGTGATAGTACTCTGATACTTCTGATCCATCATATTGTTGAAGCCCAAGAAAAGGGAGGTGTAGTAGTTGATGCTTGTGATAGTGAAGGTGTACCCTCCTGGGGTGGAACAGGTGTGTGGGGAATCAGGGTCTATGGGATGTGAGAGTAAGTGGATCTTGGGAGAAAATCCTTCATGTTGTTATGTGTGACTTCCCTGTTGTCCTTGCCGAGCCTAGGAATCCCTTTCCCGATGAAGTTTAGTCCTAGCTCGGGGGTGAACCACTGCTGAGTGTGATGAGTAGCATGGTCTAAGGCTGGGAGGTTCATGGAAGGTCTGTACGCAGTTGGTGGTCCTCAATTAAAATATAAGTACCCATTTGTTTGTTCATTTACATACTATGTATTTTTATATGTTGTTATATCTATGGTTTTGTCTGTGATTATTGCATGTATGCTTTTAGTGTTATTTCTGCATTAAGTTGTGTGATAGCATAACATAAATCATCTGTTAAATATCGGTATGTGTTATTGTCGCTTTCGCAAGAATATGTGTATGTACAAAATGTTTTTTTTTTTTTAATGTCTGGTGGAATTGACAACTAGGTTGGGCTTGTACTCGTGTGACATAGGGTCGATTCCTACCACTACCATTATAACCTCCATGTGTGGTACGGTTCTCACTACACACCACACAAGATAAGGTGGGGGTTTTGAACTTGTAACCTCACATAACAAACCTCCTTTACATTTCTGCTATTTCCAATTGTTCTTCACCCCCAAGGGCGTGTATGTACATAATGTTAATGTCTAGTTAAAATTGCATTAGAGATATATACATACACACACACACACACACACACACACACACACACACACACACACACACACATATATATATATATGTGCACGCTCGATCATGTTATTTTTCGAGGTGATGTCACCTAGCCTATTTGTTTAAGGCCAAGAAGGTCGCAAAAATGGTGTCACAAAAGAAAGATGTTTCCACTGTGGTGTTGCCCGACCTATCAGGTGGCTGGGGAAGTTATAAGGAGATGCACCTAATACCAATATTGCACCATGATATGATGACACATGGCCTTGGAAATCCACCACACACCCTCTTGGAGCATGTAATCACCATACACGTGACCTAGAAGGGAATTATTGTATTGTTTTGACATGATTTATCATTTGTAGAGGACAATTGAGGGGTTATCCCCACTTTTAAACGTGACTTTTGACCTTTTGGACTATTTAAGTGTTAGGATATACCTTATAAATAAGGACAGTGCTCCATTCATTTTTCATCATCACTTCACTCCTTACACTTCTGCAGGACAGCTACAAATGTTTTGCTCCACTCTCTTTTTCTCTATTGGATCTCAGGCACACTTGTTGAACAAAGATATTTGTGGATGCTTTTTCTTTCTTGTATAGTATGTTGTTGAAACTAGGGTTTTTCTTTTCTTAGTGGCTTGGATAAGTAAGTAGTTTGCAATTTTATGTCATTGCTAATTTTTTAAGGTGATAATTACTATCTTATTTCATGTTACTTTGTCTTGGTGAAATGCTAGGGAGGAAACATAAGTGTTTCTCTCCTTCATATGATTTGTTTGTCTAGGTTTTTGTAAAAGAATTCTCTTTCTAGGATTCAAGGACCTAAGGCCCAAGAGGCTTTTCACCTTAGTGTTTTTTATCCTAGTCTTTTATCCTTGATCTAGGTTATCTAAAAGAGAGAAAACAAGACCTAGGGCCCAAGAGGATTGCACCCTATGGATCATTTTATTGAAGGTTTAGTCCTAATGCCCAAGAGGATTTTCACCTTAGGATTTAAACCTTATTCTTGTTTATCATCTAGTTCAATATTCAATATGTTGCATGCTTGACTTCATAATCCCTAAAAGACAATGACACTACTCTAAATCTCTTCTTGTGCTTAAAATCACATTTAGAACTAGTATTATCTGTGTCAAATTGATTTTACTAAATTCTCTAACTCTATGAAAATTTTCTACAACCACTAGGGTTTACTTCAATGTTTATATGCATGCTTCAAAAAGTAGCTAAATATAATCATAATTTAAATCTATTTATATTATTGTACATGTTGAAGGTTTGGTTTATATGCTAAATTGATACATTTATGAGTACTTTTTCTAATCGTTACTACAAAACATTAATTGTTGTTATATATTACTTTACTACTATAATTTTGCAACAACCATTGAATTTTTTGATTATCTAGTATTTGAGAGGATATTTATGAGTTAAATAACTTAGTAATTTAATGCTTTGGATTTGTTTATTTTATCACACAACTGAACCAATTACCTTGTTATATTTCTTCCCTCTCCTATACCTTGACCTAACACTTAGGTGACCAACATAGGGGAATATAGGATCACCTAATATTTCTATTTGATCGCTTGATGTCACCTGGGAAGCCTCCCTTGTGGTGGACCTTCTTCCATCACTAAAATAAGGGAAGTATCTACTTAGGTGACAATGGTAGAAACTTCCAATTGTTACACAAGATTGGGATCTTGTGGAGGGATTTGCATAAGTAAAAATACTATGATAATAGGGCCTCAAACGAACCTTCTGACGCAAGAGAAAACCAAATAGTTCCTATTGGTCCTAAGGTTTTCACCTGACTACTAAGGGAATAGCTAGGCCACCTCAATTGTTGGAATCATTGTTTTTATAAATTTGATTTATTCATTTTGATGGTCAGTTGATAGCTGAGGTTCAAGGGAAGGGGTCTAGTTGGACTATTCAACAATATTCACTACAATTTTTCCCTTATCCAGTGGCATGCATTATGGTGTAGCAGATACAAGATATAAAGGTAGAACATAAATACTGATCAGCATACAATTTGTCACTTGTAGCTAAAAACTTTAGATCTAACAAATTGCATTAAACCTAAACAATACATGTAATACATTTCTCAACAAGTTGTAAACACATTGGATGGAAGAGAAAGTATATTTTATTTGCAAGACATTCAATATGCATCCAAATAAGAAGAAAACACAAGCAATATTGAGAAAGACAGTATGTTCACCAAAAATTATATTCACTAAGTAGAAAAATTTGTAGATATTTACAATTCATAAGCCCAATCTATATCGTGATAGCTTGATGCACCCAAAAAGTTGAACCTCTTTCCATTCTCATATTCTTATTTTTATATATCAAAGGGATTCAAATACCTATCTTAGATCTAGCACTAACATACTCATTATATTCATATATGTAGGTCTTAAACTTCACCATTTAGTTATGGTCACTTTTAAAAAAACACTTCATACATTGAGTGGAGTAGAGTTCAAGTGCTAATTTGTAGGTATAACTCCCATTTTTTGGGCTCACAACTTCAACCTAATAAAAACATTATTTTTTCAAAATAAATTACATTGCAACTGGTTGTGGTATATGAACTAAAATAAAAGATTCTATAACAAGAACTAGAGTCATTGCTGATAAAAAAAAGTGTAAGAGTTTCACAACAAGAGTCTTCAAAGGGTAGAACTAGTTGTTTACTTTGCATGGATCCACACATATGCCACTAGCTGGAGAAAGAAACCTCCAACACTGGAATAAAACTTACACAAGCTTCAGATTCCCTTACTCCTCATTGACAACACAAACTTAGATGATTTCTTTTAGGAACATGCAATTATTTTGATGTTTCTTCTGCAACTTTTTCTACTTTCTCTGCAGTTTTGAATATTGCAACTCAAGAGATTGATATTGTTGCTACATATATTGAATCTTTTGCCTCATACTGTCATTCTTTTGATTGAGGTTTTCCACCTAATTCTTACTATTCTCCATCTCTTAATTTAGGCTTGATATCTACTTTCACTCTGTTGCCATTTTTAAGTTCATGCTCTTCATCAACAACTATTATAGGAAAATCCCCCTGCAGACAGGTGGATTCCCTCTTGAACCCTAAATCTCTAAGATCAATACAAAAAGGTGCTAAATTTGGTCACTGAGATCCCTTTAAACCTATCTAAACTAATCTATAGAGAAGAGGAAGAAGATGTAACTTTTTTCAATGTTTGTCCTCGCCCAGTTCTAAGTTGATCTCCGATCCACAAGCTCTTCAACAGGTCCTACAATCCAATCAAAGATAAAACATGATTCCTATTCTACTACAATTAATCTAAAACTAGATCTATCCATTAAAGACAAGTTCATGTAGGCATACATAATCTTGAAGGAAACATGCCAAGCACATGTATTAATGAGAACTTGATAGAAATACTTACAGACCTTTGATGAAGATGCAATAGCCTCACCAAGCTCTCCTTGTCCAACCCCTTGCTCAAATGATCCACAAACAAAATGACTATTATTCACTGATTATCTCCCTTATGAGATCATAAGTTTGATACCTTCAATGTCCTCCCTTTCCTTATGAGATCATAAATTAGGTATTTCTTAATTTCTCCATCCTCTTTCACCATGAGAAGGCCTCCTTATATAAGCTTGGAGAGACCCAACCACCTTAGATATTCTTGGGATAGGTTGAGGATCCTTCTCCATCATTTGTGGATCTCCCAAAAGATCCAACCTTGACCTCAGATTTGAGTCCAACCAACTCTAGAGATGAGCGAGAGTTTTCCTTGATTTTCCTCAACAACACAAGATTTCCTCAAACAACCCAGTGCTCCCCAAGAAGGGTGTACAGAGTGTTTCAATGCTCTCCCAAAGGAGGGCAGGGAACATTGGCACTCCCTAGAAGTGGGTAGGGGAGCGTTGCCCAAAATTTCCTTAAAAAATCCCAGTGCTCCCCTAGAAGGGTGCATAGAGTGCTGGAACCATTAACAAGTGTGAGGGAAATCTCCATTGATGTCAATGATTCCAAAGGTACCCTAGTACATTCCAGTGAATGTGAATAAATGATTTGAATTCAAAAATTTATGGAATTATATGATCAGGGGCCAATGATGTAAACCCAGTTTTGGAAGCGTGGAGGCCTACCATTGAGGCATGAAGGTCCCAAGGTACTAACTAGTTTCTAATTCTAGTTCCCGAATGATGTGTTGAAGTCGACAAGAATAGACTCATCGTAGGAGGGCCTTGATGTATCCCCCATCAACGACACAAAACTAACACAAAGATGTAAATTGGTAGATCAAATGAACATGGACTGACACGGGTATTGAAACATGATATTTGTGATGGTTGACTCTCAAGGAAGATACTTCCCTTGAACATTGAGGCACAATAGCAGAAAAATGACATGGACCAAAACATGATGATGAAATGGACACTTTGACTTTAATCAAGTGACCCAAAGGAGTAAAGAAACTCAGAGGATTGGTTTAGTGCAGAGGTTCAGTGGATTAAAATGTATGCAAAGACAAAGTGTCGTGTTCAAGGGCGACTGTAAGAGTGACTGGTGAAGTTTTCAAAAACTACTTGTCTTTCTTCCTTCAAATGTTTCCCCCATCTAGATAGACGAGTACCTATTTTTAATTTAACAAGCTCAAGGAGGGTAACACATGCTCTATATAACTCACCTTCGGTAAGTCCCTCTTCCTTTGTTTAATGAACTGGAAGAAGTAAGGGTTCGGTTCCGTATGGGCCCTTCAATGTATAGTTTAACGAGTCCAGAGAAGGAAAACACAATGGTTTTTCATGTTTAGAGAGTCTAAAAAGAACTTAAAGTCGACTCCAGGGTTGTCCTTTTTCGTAATGTTAGTCTCGCGAGGCCGAAAAAGGGATAAATTACCACTTCAAAGACACCCTTTCAAACCTTTTAATGAGTGTGAAAGGAAGTAATATCACTCGACAATCTTTTCCTGTTTAGAGAGTCTGAAAAGAGCTTAAAGTAGACTCCAGGGGGTTCCTTTTTTGTATAACCTTTACGAGTTTGAAAAAGTGATAAAATTCTATTCGGTTACATTCTCATGTATTTTCGAGCTTGATAAAGAAAAAGGACTAAGATCAGTATTGGTTTCATTTTTTCACAAGCTTGAAACAAAATTAAAGTATTCTTGTAAATTCCCAATGTAAATTCCAAAGGCTAGGATACCCATGGATGGTTGGTACTCTGCCCCCAGCTTTAAAAACTAGTGGAATAAATCCATAATGATAATCAAATTCTGGAGACATACCCCCCCAATCTTTAATTCATTCACCGACGTTGAGGTTGCACCAATTTATGTACTAGATGGAGAAAAAGGATAAGGGTGGATGAAATGAAGGTTCAAATATGAGACCTAATGAAAGACTCAACTTGACGGGAGAGGTGACTGTTTCATTTTTTAACGAGCTTGTCACAGGAAAAGAACTATGCTCAGGGCTCTGGGTTGAATCCCCATATTTTTGTTTCATTTTTTAATGAGCTTTCTACAGAAAAGAAAAACTATGCTCAAGGCCTCTGTTTCATTTTTTAACAAGCTTGCCACAGAGAAGTGAAATTATGTTTGTAGCTTTTGTTTCATTTTTTAACGAGATTTACACATAGAGGAAAACTATGCTCATGAATTATTCTTGATCATGGTTTCCAAGAGGATAAATCTCTATAAGGAAACCATGTCAAGGGACAAAAATCGGTCATGGCTTCCAAACGATCTTCACTGGATGGAAGAACAATGCTCTAGAAGGAACACATGTTGAGGGTCATGATAGGGGTAAGGAGATCAGGCTCCAAAATCCCTACCAAGGATATCACCATGTCAACTACCAGATTTAATTCATCAGAAGTTGAATTTATGGGAGACAAAGCCACATAATTGACCTATGGCAGGGGTGATACCGACTGCATATAGTAACCATGTAGGGAGGTCATTGGTTTGATTGTCATGTTAGGGCCAACGAATTAAAGTTGATCAATAGTCACCATTCTTCCATCGCGAGGGAAAGATATCACATGAAAGAGAGTGGACACAATAGCTTTCATGGCATAGACATAATCTTGTCCAAGGTGTAAATTGAAATCCAAGGGGTCCTGGGCTACCATAACATCAATAAAGACAGTTTTCCATCCCAAAGTTATGAAAAACTGAGGAAGAATTCCTAAAGGGTGAGTGGTTCTTCTATTAAAAGAGAACAGATTCTGGGTAATCAACACAAGCTGAGGATAACCCAAATCTTTCCAAGCAATAGAGGACAAAATACTAACAAACGAACCTTCATCTATCAGCGCATGAGGAACATCCCGACGACAAACCTATACTGTAATATTGAAAGGAATGTGAGAGGGAAGACGAGGTCCAGTTGGCACACCTCAATAAAAAAAGGATGGCCTCATTACTTGGAGGGGGTTTCGTGGGAGAAGGAGGTGTTGGACACACCTACCACACTTAGAAGGGGGGGTGAATGAGTGTGGGGATCTTTTTCCCAAAACTTCCCTCTTACACAAAAACTCCTTAGTTAACATTCAAAATTTGCTAATTACTCATTGGTTTCATTTATAATCAGTTATATTTGAATACATATCAGCAACATATCATCAACAAATCATCTCCACAAGGAACAAAAAGAACACAAGATGTATGTACAATTTTTCTTTTTATTATGGACTTCAATCCAGGGGTTTTTCATCAACAACTGAATAGAGTACAACTCTACAAGAGCACCATCTCTATATGCAAGACTCATCTTACATTCTCAGCACCAACTGAAATGAGGCAAAAATCCTCAACACATATCAATCTATCAACATAAACAAGTGCATCAACCATGCACCAACCTGTGCCAAACAACCTATAATCAACCTGTACCATAAAAAAGTGCATTCAACCATGTACCAAGTATATATAAATCATGTGTCAAATAATCATCAACAATGACTCATCAATATGTACCAACATCATCAACTATACAGTTCATGTATGTGCCAACTCATCAACTGCATGTCTCAACCATGATTATTTTTGGATTAGTTAACAACCCCAACTTGAAATAATCCTAACTTTCTACCTATAATGCATAAATATATGAAACTGATACGCAATGTTCTTCAGTTTTTTTTATGCAATTCCTCTACGTGGCACTACTTGGAACCTCTCATAAAAGGCGTTATAGCAAAAATGGCATACATTGTTGAATTCTGGCTTATTCTAGAGAGTGACCTTGTAGAGAAGGTCCCACACAAAATATTCATTGAATTGTTCTGAAAATGTTACACAACATACTGTAACCTATAACCTAACCAACACATTTGGTCTCACTTAATTTGGATCTGTTATGAAGAAGTTATGACATTTTTACCCGAAACACTCATTTTTTACTAGTTTCAGGACTAGCCACAAACCCTATTTTCCACGGAGTGTAAGTCCCAAAATACAACGATCCACAAGCTGAATTTTTTACCATAGATACTTGGGTAGGTATTCTCAATGGTATAGCAATTTCACATTCCGAATCATTATAGAAAAAATGTTATAGTGAAAATGGTGAGATGGCCTGTAGATAACATACCTTAGAAAGCACCATCAAAAGAATGTATACTTCCTTGCATTTCGGACTTCTTTTCTTCACCTTTCCTCATACTTTCAGCTTATATATCCTTGGTTACCTCAGACACATATAGATAT
>JASDQU010416286.1:0-10332 GCA_032191745.1 Picea mariana
GAAATGAAAGGAACCTAATGCATATATAAGAAGGTTATAACAATCAAATATGACACATACCATGATACCTCGGACCAATTACCTCATGGAGCAAGAGTCCTCTCCGATGCAAGCCCAGGCCTGTGGTGATGGATGCTGCTACTGCTGACAGGACAAGTCTGGCTGAGAAGAAGAAAGATGGGCCCTCTAGGGCCATGCTCAAGTCACTCCTGCTCTTGGTACTCCATGTCTAGGACCATGTGGGCCTCGAGACATGATCTCCTAGTTATCCCTAGATATCGGGGATAACAGTCTCAACTGTCGGCCTCTGATGATCCACCCCTATGCTGTTGTGTGCAATATAGACTCTCCTGTCAGGGGGTCTCAGCCTACCAACTCTCCATGTCCTTTGCCACTATCTATCTCCCCTGATGCTGCTATCGATGATGAAAGTGTCGAGAAAGGCTAACAGAAACATCTGTAACCTACTGTAGGACTGGACAGTATCATAGTCTTTGGTCAATCCCAAGGATTCAACCAAAAGCTCGTCCACCAGTACCCTTGGTAAATACTCGCTTGTAATCATCATTGAACCCCACTCATTAGGTACAACCAGGGGTAACTCCTCAAACTGTTGGTCAACCACTCTCCCTCCATCATCACTCATGCAACTACTGATACGGTGAAGGTGATCTCCCAGATCCATACACTGTTGCAAGGGAGAGGAATCTCCATGCTCTACTAAGTACATCTCCTCCCCGCAATCCAGTGCGGCCCTCTGAATCCCACTATACACCTCGGCATGCCTCTGTGAACTCTCACTCACCACTGTATGCTCCTGCATACTCATGTAATCTCCTATATACTCCTGCAGCATCATGGATCCTGGGTGTAGTACTGGGTCAACCTCTACATGAAGGTCAGCTAATCCTGGGACACAAATGGGAGTGCCCTCATAACTGCCCCTGGCTTTGGAGTCCCCATGAGTATGTGAGTGCTCTACTGTCTCAAAGATCCCCGTGGAGGGTAGCTCCTGTGACACATGGAAATCCTACTGTGTCTCCGGATCATATCTCTCCCTACTCATCAGTGATCCTGGGTACTCCTCATGCTCCTCCATCAACTGGTGCTCCTCTGCTAAACCACCTACATCCTCTAGCAATGTGGCTGAAGGATATATCTGACTCTTTGCTAAGATAGATGTAGTGGATCTCTGTCTGATTTCCTCAAGGAGCTCCTCTGATCGGGACTTTGATTCTTGAAGGGCTGCCTATGTGCCTTTCAAGAATCCTTGTGTGCTCTCCAACTCATGAGTGAGTCTGTCCACCTCCAACTCCTGCTCCCTCAGGGCCCTGTGATACATCTCGCCAACCCCCAATAGGTAGTCTCTGTCCATCAACAAGTTCTGGTAGTCGACCCTCATCATAGTCACTCCCTCCCTAAGAGTATGAAGGTCATCCATGGCCAATCCCTCGTCTGAATTATCATGTGCCATTGATGCCCTCTAGCAAAAATCTGCCACCAAGGCATAGGTGTCATCAATGCGCCTAGTGGCTGCCATGATCATGTCCTCACTGACTCTCAATTGTCCTGCCAAGTATTAGGACTCCCGATCACAGTCCTGTTGAGGTGCTACCTCATGCCCCTCCCTGCTAGTGTCAACCCTAGAATCCCCAACAACACTCTCCACGAAAGATAAGGCATTGAACTGCCCACTATCCATTGTGCTATTGGGTCCTTCTATATGCCCCTGCACAACATCACCAATTGCTACCCCCATCCAAATCACGTTGTATCCTGTATGGGCAGCTCTATCCTCCTGTGCACTCACCCTGCTTCTATCATCTGCACCTGGATCCCATACAGATGTGTCTAGAGATGTGCTATGGTCATCTCTACCAATAAGGGGTACATCCTCATCACTGTAGACCGGTCCTGGAAGTAAGTGTCCCATCAAATTGCCAGTCTCCACAACCTGATCAAACAATGGAGTCTCCAAAAGAGGTGACCCACTCTCCTCATAGGCATGTGTATATTCAACTGTCTCCAAGTCATGTCTCTCATGAAGGTCCACCTTTCCTTGGTGTGCAATCCATGCGCAGGGCTCCACCACTATATCAATAATGCCACTGATATCCTCCTGTGTCATGGCTATCATAGGTGTCTGAGAAGGTACTTGTTATCGCACAGTTTGTAGCTAGGAGAAAAGGCTATAAGATAGAAGGCCAAATTGGCGTAACAGGAACCAATCCCACCCAATGTCACAAAAATGGGATGGTTCTTTCTCTTTCAGGAGGTTAGGCCCAGGGGAGACGTCCCCGGTGACCTGGGGTTTTGAAGAGGCAAAAGGCTAATAAGACAAAGATAAGATTTCCCCCCTCACAAGTCACCACCCAAACAGATAGTCCAGCCAAAGGCCAATTTAAAGTAAACCCCCAATGAAGTGTACCTACCTGGAACAAAGCAACAGGAAACTGGTATATGCAAGCTATTTCAATGGGTTAGTACTTCATAAGACTATCTGATAAATATACATAAGCAATTATGGCAATAAATGTTGACGAAGTCGATGTTTATCAATATAGCTATGAAAGTAATGTCACTTCACCAATAAATATTAGGACAATATGGCATTCAATGTAACCAATCAACACATCATCTAATAAATGCTTTAGATCACCATTCAATTGCTCAAAAGACAAAACGTTGCTGCATCAATGATATAATAGCCAAGGATGACGTCAACACTTAGGGTTAGTAGGTTGGTCTAGGCTAGGGTTAGTGAAATTAGGGTTTAAATTCAAGGTTTTGAGAGTGGTTTGATCAAATTCACTTCAACGTTGGAGGTCTTTAGATCAATGCCTTTAGGGTAAAATGGAGTCAATTTAGTGGAGGACGCAAGGGTTGAAGGAGGCAAAGATTTTAAGGACTAGAGGGAAGAGTTTTGAGGTGTTGCTAAAGCAAGGCCTCAAAATCAAAACCCTAGGGGAGAGAGGCTCACTCCGGTGTTGCTACAGCAAGGCCTCGTGCTCTCTCCTCCTTCCTGGCAAAATGACTAGCTGAAGAATAAAGTATGAAACCAAAACAAGAGGGTTTGAATAGATGAGGTGTTGCTACAACAAGGCCTTTCAGCAAACCCTAGAAAGAGTACAACCTTGGTGTATCAGACCTAGGCCAGGGATGTCTCACTCTTCTTGCCTTCTAGATAGTATGGTTAACAAAAGAGGAAGAAGAAATAGGAGTGTAGCTATGGCTAGGCTCTTTCTTCCTTCTTCAATGGCTGAAAAATTCTCTATCAGGGGACATGAGACAAGGACCTACTTGTGTGCTTGTCACCTAGGGTTTTGATTCAGAAAAATCATAAATATATGCAAGAAATTAAACTACAACCATTCATTAAGAAGTTTTGCAGAAAAATTCTTACAATTCACCAAGAATAACCATGCAAACCCTAGTTGTAACACCTTCCTTCAAGAGAAACACCATAAAATGCCTTCCTTCAACAAGTGCGCCTCACCAAATTAGCCAAATACCCAAGATAGGTCGCAAATTTCAGACCTCCTTATGGAGTGAATGAGTGATGATGAAAAAATGAGAGTCAAAATCCCTCATTTATACAAAACCTTGACCTAATTTTACATTTTAGGTCAGGTAAAAAGGCCGACAAGGCCAAAATATCAAATCATATTGTTTTTACATTAAATTGTCAATCTAAAGCCCTAATCAAGCAAAAGGTAAGACATCACCCCTTTCTAGGGTGATGTTAGCCCCTATTAGGGCAAGTGCAACCTCCTGAAGCAAGACGTTAGCCCTTTTTGGGCTTCTCCAAGATGCCACATGTGCCAACTGCCCTGTCCATCTACCAACACACTCATGATGACATCATAAGCCTCCTGGTGACGTCCTAGGCCATCTAGAGCCAACGTCCCACTGAAAATGGGTCAATCCTCCTAGGTCCAGCTGTGTCGGGGTGCCTTTGGTGGAACGTCCTCTTCTTCTCTGGTGCAAAGTATCTGATCAACCTCTGCCCTGTCTCTGCCCCCTGATGGGGTCTCAACATCCATCTGATGGGCTCTTCAGCCCCATGGAGGTTCGAACTGATCTCCCCATGTGTACCGGTCCAAATGGTACCTGTCCGTCGAGCCTGGTCCTGCACATCAAAGGCTACGCCCTCCATGGGCTCATCAGTCACAGGGATCATAGCAATGTCAATCAAATATCATCATCAATATTATTAAACATATGCACAAAATCTCTAATACATCAGTTAACAGCTCAAAGACGTTACACAAGCCTGCAATACAAATTTGGAGAAAAGGACAAGGCGTCCTATTGGGCTAGTGTCCACAGGAAAAGGAAAGTTCCCTAAAAGACCTCATCCAAGCCATGTAAGTGGGTGATGTGGTCAGGGGATGTCCAAGCATGTGGGTGCAGTGAAGGCCAAGGATGCAAAAGTGTTACCTGTGGGTGCCTTTGTAGAAGGTGAGCTGTACCTATCATGGATGCATTCTTTCCAAGCCCATTCTTGCCTTTATTCTTTTTATTCTTTTATTCCTTTTTGCTTTTTTTTGTTTAAGAGCTAACTAGGGGACACTGCCTTGGCATGGTGACCAAAGCTGACAACGTTACCCACAAGTACTTTCATAGAGATGAGAAGGCTGGCTCGTGATGAGACCCCCTTTCCTTTAGCCATGCAACCAAGAGTCACTGCCCTGGCGTGGTAACCAGCTGGTGGCAATGTCATACTGCTAGGTATCAATGGTCCTAATAGGCTGGCTCGTGATGAGACCCCTATCCTCTGACTAGGTCTTGTTTTATTATTTTTCCGGGTCCCTCTTGTTTCTTGCTGAGAAGCCTTTTATTGCTTTCTCGGGGATCCCTGGGTGAAGCGTCTCGAGGTTTTATTCTTAGGCTTTTATCTTTTACCAGCTTGCTTTTACCTTCTGGGCCTTTAGCCCCTTCTTCCCACGAGGTAAGGTGCAGTCTTGAAAATAGGTCAACCCAATGCTCGGACAAGGGGGATGGGATAAGTGAGTGGGAAGTAAGATGAAGAAGTGGTGCTATGGTGGGAGCGGACGATGGCTTTTCAGAAATCCCCCTAGTGGCAAACCAAAACCCATAGATACAGGCTTGCTAGGGCACCCTGTCAATCCCCCCAAACATGGTCAAGTGGGCAAATGTAAGATCCAAGCAGTCGTTAGAAACAAAAGGAATCAGATGCATACATTTAAAGGTTTTAATGATCAAATGTGACACATACCATGATACCTGGACTAATTACCTCATGAAGCAAGAACCTCTTTTGATACAGGACCAAACCGATGGTGATGGATGCTGCTGCTGCTGACAAGATAAAGACGATGGAAGAAGAAAAGGTGGGCCCTCCAGGGCCATGCTCAGTTCAATCCTGCTCTCGGTACTCCATGTCTAGGACCTGTGGGCCTCGAGACATGATCTCCTAGTTATCCCTGAAAAGTGGGGATAACAGTACCAACTGTGTCACAGTCTACCATAGGAAGCCCATCATGTCTAGGTGCTAAAACGTGTGAATCTCCACTAGTGTCACCACTTTGCTGAAGTGTAAGGTCATCAACAATATGTGCTATGACTGCTAAAGCACAGGTGCTATCATTCTGTCTATTCACCTGTCCCTCAGATGCGCAAGAGTCACTAGCATCATCGGGCTACTCTAAATAAGCATCTACTGTTGCATCCTCATACACCTCCTCATCCTCACTGTCATAGTGCACCTCAACAATGTGCACCTTCCCTTTACCCTTGCATCTGTGGTCCGGCTCCCAAGGCTCTTTGCAACTATAGCAAAGTTATTTGCATCTAATGGGTGTAGGCTCAATCTGTGTTTCCTTCAATCTATTAGCTGGTAGTGATATTTCCATTGTCTCCTCTTTCCATTGTCTATACTGTGCTCTCCTATCTTGTATTTCTAATATCAACTCATGTATGGCTAGATCAATTTCTACCCGAAGCTTTTCCTGTTTATCCATTTCTCCTTATGGAAGAACCCTCAGGCTGGGAGGAATCTTCACTCTGATACCACTGTAATGTGCCCAAGCCAAGATGCCAGGAACATTGTGTTTTTATTGATTTTTAGGTGTTTTCTGGTTGTGGCATTTCGTCAAACACTTTGCAGATTTGTGTCTCATGAGTTGAGCTAGGGTTTATAATGATGGTTTAATGTGTGTTTGCAGCAAGTAAATGATGTAGATATAACAATGACATATACTCAACAAGATGCAAGATCAACAACACAAGAAATAGCCATAAATACCTCAAATCTGGTTTATTAATAATAGATCCCTGATCTCATACAAAAATGGTGCAGATCTGGAATACATATAAGTGAATAGAGTGTTGGGCTGATAAAGCCTCCAAGACAGAAGATAAAAGAAGATCCAGGCTTCCAAAAGCCTCTACAAGCTGAACACCAAGTAACATTGAAGACCAATGGATATCCTCTATTGAAGGTGATGCCCTCTCTGGTACAATGCGCATTTCCTAACTGGAATGGCCCAAGGAAGGTACAACCTCTTCTCTGATGGCCCCAAACCTCTGCTAAACTCCGTGAGAAGATAGATCAGGTGATGGCAAGATGGTATTAGCAATATCAGAGCAGTAGCTCATCCCGAAGACCCCCAAACCACAATATCTCCAATAACAGATGCACCCTCCTAGCTGAACCAAGCCAATAATTCGGCCTCCAAGAATATACCTGCCAAATCCCTTGAAAAAGGTGCCAAATTGTAGATCGGGCCAAGAGAAACCCCCTGGAAAAGTCTCAGGCTGAATACGAAGAACTGACCCACCAAAAGACTGAATCCTCAATCTGCAGTGCACCCTCCTCTTCTCCAGCTCGTGCCAATCTCCAATAAATAATATGACAGAGAAAAACCCTCCGGAAGAGGCTAAATAAGGTGCCCTAGGACATACCAAGAATACCCAGAAGTCCCTTTCCCTAGATTCCTTCTCTCTCCATATCGAGCTACTCTCCTCAAGTTGGTGCGCCCTCCTGCTGGAAACCCTCACTGATGCACACTGTCTCTCTCGCTGAGCCTGCTACTACTGTAGAATCCACCTATAACTGGGATAGACTGATGTAGAATGGTGAGGGAGGAATCTTTCACCTCCGTGACCAAGTTTGGACCAGGTTGGGTGGGATCTTTCACCACCGAGCTGATCTCTAGGGTTTGTTAAGTCAAAACCCTCAAAACCCCCAAGTGCATGGGCTCACTAGAAAGAAGCCAGATATCAAACTGATAATCAACATAATGAGAGAATAGAGGCCCCTATCTCTCTTTTATCCTCCCTGCTCACCTTGTCTCTCCAAGTGACTTTTACTTTATTTAATTATTAATTAATTAATTAGATCACTTTAATTAATTAATTATCCATTTTACCTATCAAAAGTGGTTTGTCTCTCCTTGTGGCTTCTCTGGCCACTGAAAGTCATTTCTTATCATCCTATCCTATAGTGCTATTCCTCCCGATTCCGATGAGCTATTACACTAAGAGGTTCCTCCAAGTATTATGCCCAATATGACCTCCTTAGTTAATTTAATTAACATATTGCCCAAAATAACTCAAAATTACAGAAATCATCGGAATGGAACGGAACCAAAGCCAAGTTGTGTGGAATGGATCATGATGATGAAATAAGATGAGCGATGCAAGTCGGACTCCAAAAAACCCCTCAATAGCTCTTGTACTCGCTATAACCTCCATCTGGCTACTCTGGTCATCATAACACTCTGTAATATAATGATGTCCCAAAGTGGGGACATTACACATTATTAGTGTCGTAGTCTCGTGTTGTCACTCTTTGGGAACAAGGGTACTACTGGGGGGATTTGATAAGGGTAACATATTGTTCCCCCTCATACTTAACATTTTCCATCTTGGAGCCTTCTGCAGTGTACTAAACTTCTGTATGGCTGTTATATGTACACCAATAAGGCCCATGGTTTATTCTTCTATGAGAAGAAAGGCTAGAATGCCGAGGTTGATATAGATGCTAAATAAAATGATAAAAAAGAAAGAATGCTATAAAATAAAGAAGAAATAACGGGACAATAAATGACCAACTCAAAAGGGGACTTGCAATGCAATAAAAGAATATCACAAGGCAAGATAAGGGGTTTGGAATGCAAAACATATCGAGGAAAGGGTATCTCAAGCAACAAGTGCTCCCTCTATGATGGTGCTCATGAAGATGGACCAAATATGGTGCCTTGGATGTTAATGATACCATCACCATGAAGTCTACCCAACATGTTTTCATCCACCATACTTACACTTAGATGGGTTTCTTGGGAAATATCCCTCTACTTGGGCACTGACACACCTAATAGGGTCTCTTGATGGTCCTCTCATACCTAAACTTGCCAAATTTCATAAAGTCTTGAGCTAATGTGAAGTTTGAAGGGGATATCTAATGTGAATTGCTTATGTGGCTTTTGTATTAAATGATGGCCTACTTTGTATGCTTCTAAGGACTCTTAAACCTTCAATAAAATACCATCAATTTATTTTTGGCTTCAACCTTTTTTAATATGTAAGTTGTATCTGTTTTGCACTTACCATACTTTATTTAACTCCATACTTTTGTTGTTTTTGGTTGGTGCATACTTTTAAAATGGATGTTGTGACTATGGTCTTTCGTAACAAGACCTGAGCAGTGAAACACCATTAAATTAGTTGGTTGGCTGTGGATATCAGTTTTCTCTGGTGAAACTTTTGATTTATTTTATTTCTAATAAGTTAGTTTGATCTAGCTATGATTTTTTATGAGTTAGTTTTATCAACTTAAAATAGCTTTCTTCTTGGATGATAAATATTTACGGGTAAATCCCAAGGATTTCATATAATCTCACAAGTCACATTGTTTCTTATTAATTATTTTATATTGCAGTTTGCAAGAGAAAATCCACTCTTTCCTCTTCTACCTCAAGTTAAAATAGAAACTACTGGTGATATCACCGAGGAGGCAATACAGACTACATTGATTCGGGCAGTACGCTTTTATGCTACTATTCAAGCAGAAGATGGACACTGGCCTGGTGATTATGGTGGTCCAATGTTCCTTATGCCAGGTTTGGTGAGTAAGCTCAATAGCATGTTCATTTCATTGCCTAGTTTCATTTTATATATGCATGGGGATGCTTTTGAGATGTACATGAACTTGATGATTATTTTTTCAATTTCTTCACTCTTTAGCACATGAGACCTACTATTGCACTAGTTATGTGATGCAAGGTACATTCATAGAAGAGGACCTGGAAAGGTATATACCATTGTTCATAAGCATTCAAAACAAGTGATACTAGTTCAAAGTCTTGGAAATTGTGTTTTCATTAAAATTGTGGAAAATAATGAAAGTCTCTAGCTATCTTATCATTGGGATGTTCTTTTTTTTTAAAGGACATTTTACCTTGAATTGACATAGTGTGGACTTCATTATCCATATGATATCTAATACATCTTACACAATTGACAACCACTGTCAAATCAAAGCACAATATCATAGTACTAATGCAGATTTAATCAGTAGTATGAAATCTGGCCAAATATTCTGTAGTAGCTCTGGAAAGTCACATTAGTGTGGTAGATGAATCCATAGTGTGACCCAATGTGATGTATGCGCATGATTCTGAGCACTTTTCTATATGTGGTAGATACTTACAGGTGTTCCAGATAGTTGATGGATGTTATCCAAGGGCATTTTATGGAAGCACTCACTTTTCCTAGCATTACCCTTATGGTTCTCCCAAACTGACTACTGCTCTATGATTGGGTGTGTGATGTTTAGAGAAAGGTGACTAGTACAAAGTGACTGATTCATGTCCCTGTATACTGATTCTATGTTTAGTTCCTTTGGATTCAGCATTGCGATGATGTCTTTATTATTCATCAGTTAGGAGGGTACATATCACATTATACCCTTTCTATTATATGATCATCATCACTATTTTTATATGGTTCCAATCATTATGGTGGTTAACTCCTATGTTTGATGTGGGTTTAGGCCTCATATGTAAAATTCCCAACCAGATCTGATCGGAACTGTTATCCCCGATATCTAGGGATAACTAGGAGATCATGTCTCGAGGCCCACATGGTCCTAGACATGGAGTACCGAGAGCAGGAGCGACCTGAGCATGGTCCTGGAGGACCCACCTTCTTCTTTTCAGCCAGTTTTGTCCTGACATCCATACCAGCCTCCATCACTACCGGCCTGGGTTTGCATCATAAAGGGCTCTTGCTCCATGAGGTAATTGGTCCGAGGTATCATGGTATGTGTCATATTTGATCATTATAACCCTCTTATGTATGCATTAG
>JASDQU010416288.1:0-10307 GCA_032191745.1 Picea mariana
AAAAGAATTATGTGGTTTTCTCCCGATTTGGGTTTCCACGTAAAACACTGGTGTACTATGTATGTGTGTGATTTTTTATTTCTTACTGCTCATTATTGGATAATAATTCTACATTGATATAAAATTTGAAGAAAAAGGATTATAATTACACTATTACTGATTCACCCCCCCTCTCAGTAATCCAACAATAAGGGCTATTCATGGGAAAACCCCATGGGCCGAAATCCCCTAAAACCCATTACAAAACCCTAGAGGACCTTTTACTGGGTCCACTTAACCCTCAAAATCGGTTATATCCGTGATCTCAGCTTCACCTGGGTGGACCTTCTTCGAATGATGTGTCGAATTCTAAAAGTGGGTCAAAGCTAACCAAATTTTCCCCAAAACTTGGTCGAGGGCCAACAAGCACCTCCAAAGCCAACATTGCACATGTGATTTCACCCAAATATTCGACAATTGAATAGTTTTGGGAAGATATGGAATTAGGATTGTGGGAAGAGATCTTTAGTACGCCTTTTATAATATGAGGCGGAGGTTCTGGCTTACCTCTCTGCAAGGGTGTTTCCAGGGGATGAGGATGCTCTCAGCCTAAAATAGTTTGTGAAGAACCATAATCACAAGATCGAGTGGCTACATCAATATGAGACTTAACCATATTGACACATAGATTGCCACCTTCATGTGACAAAGGGTTTTGACTCCCGCTCGATGCCTTTCTGGTGCTAGAGGTCCTCGAGAACATATTATGGTTATGTGGAAATGAGTTATTCAATACAATAGGTGGTTGAAATAAGAGCCTCGATGCTTCCTCGATCTTGGGGAAAAAGTGGGTAGGGTGATCATATTTACAAATTTTACAGGGAAACTTCACCTTTCGCTTTTATTTCTTTCTCTCACCAACATTATTATTCGATTTATCATTATTATTGTCATCCTTGGATTTATTATTATTATTTTTCCTACCCTTACAATTATTACCTCGCCCTTTCTTCTTGTTCCCTCCTAGTTGTTGGTTACCATTCTAGTTTGGCAACAACTGTACATAATGCACATCCACCAATTGGGTGGTGGAATATGAATCTCAATCTTGTCCTGTTATAGGCTGGCTCAAAGAAAAATATTTCAACTGGTTCATCACCAAGTCTGTGGTCTTAGCATTTGCGGAGCCTATGAGTCCATCGATATGAGGCCCGATATTTTTTCTAGGATCATATTTTGACCGTGGTGTGTTAGGGATAATTTCATAAAGAATCCTAGATTGAGAATATATAAGGTCCAATTGTTGGTCTTTGAACATGGCTTCTTCCTCAGATGTCACTCTGGATGTAGAAACATCCTTCGAAATGTAAGGAAACAAAGACTTGAGGAACCATTCCAACAGAAACTCTGTAAGAATGTAGGCCTTAATCAACCTCTTACATCTGCACCACTCTTGAATATGATTGGATATATGTGTGGCTTTATATTCTAGGTCAACATCGTAACAGAATGGTACTTGGAAGTGATTGAGAAAAAACAAAACCATCTAATTGAAATTTTTGTAGGTTCCCCTAGGTAGCTCAATGTACCACTTCATGGAGACCCCCATGAGGGTGCATTGAATTAGCCTCAAATGAATATAATTTACATTAAGGGAGTTATATGAGCACCAAAGGTGAAAATTAGTCACATGATCACCTGACCCTTCATTAGTCTTGCCTTCAAATTTTGGATTGTCCAAAGGAATCTTGGTGGGAACAAGAGACCATCATGGATAATGATGCACGGGGTCATTCATTAATTTTGACAAATATGGTAGATTTAGCATGGATATAAAAGAGATTCGAGGTTGCAATGTTTGATACCATGTTCTTGGGAGAGATTGGGTTTGAGAGATCACAGACCATCCATGGTTCGGGTATATACCTTGGCCTTGTCTGGTAGGATAGTATCCTCCTTCCAACTAATTCATGAAAAGTTGTAAGGGAGCCATTGATCCAGGTGGATATTGGTGGCCACCCACCTATTCCACTTGGACCCACACCATTGTTTCTTTCAGTTTTTCAGTTTCCTTGATTGTAGCACAATTTACTATTTTTAGCAGTTCTTCGGGTCCTGAACTTCTAGAGTTGTTTTGAGGCCTTAAACGGCGTTTTTTGGGCATGAATGGTCCGACGAATATGAGTCTATTCCAGACTTGATATTCATTTTCACTAGTGTAGTCCTCGAATAGATCTTTCTAATGATGTATCATGTGCGTCAAATGGAGATAGTATGCCAAAGTTACGACCCCGGGAAATTGATGTACCAATTTACACCAATAGGGTCCATATTCTGGCATTTCATCTCCTAGGGTTAGGTTTTTGGATGTTTAGGGTTTTCCATTGTTTCTCAGTAATATATAGGCCTTCAAGACTCATTGTAACAAGTAGTTTAGAGGCTAGTATTTGCCACATCTCTTCTCAGAGATAAGCTACCAGCGCCCTAGCTAGTTTATTTCCATTCTGTCTATAAGCATTTTTTAGTCATTTGTTATTAATGAAATGAAGTCTTATTTCCATTGCATCTCTGTGTTTATGTGTATTTCTATATTTCATTATGTTCCTACATAAATCCGAATCAACCATACCTGCGAAAGCGGTGTGATAAGGATTATATACATTTCCCCCACATGAAGAAACCCCATGTTGGGGGTTTCCCATACCGTAAAATTGATTATGTCTAGATAAAAAACTAGAGGACAGAAGGGGATTCACCATAATAAATGTGTTCGTAGGAATTGGCATGGAGGAAGAGGGAATGATGGATGAAATATAGGAATTAAATTGTGTTAGCACTGAGAGTCACCCTCATACTGCAAGAGGATAAGACCAACACCCATCAAATAGGTTTGTAAATGTAGATTAATGATAGAAGGTCAAATGGACAAAAATTAGCATAGTAATATTTCAACATAGAAAATCTAGTCTAGTATGCATAAGCAAATGAGGTTTTGGTTAACTTCAGTCAATGGTTTAAGGATAAATGTGACTAGATGGAATATGTGTAGGTATGCTATAAGCATCATGCCTTCTAACAGCTAGGTGAAGAAAAACTCAATCACAAGAACTTCTTGAACTAAATTTAAAACACTGAAAAAACATTTACAACAGCATTATAATCAAACATCCATTATAAAACATCTACAAAATCTCATAAGGATCATTTGATAATGAGCATTCAGAGTAAGAAGAAGAAATATAATGAAAAGAGGTTGCCTTCTATTAATCAAAATATCTCAGATCTCACACATAAACTAGAGTACATCTTTGTTTTGTCAAAATGTTACAAAATATGGAGCTCTTCTCAGCCATTCGAACCTAAACCTAACATTCTTCTAATGTATTTATAGTATAAACATTAAATCCATAGCTTGATATACGAGTTGGCCTTTCTAGCCTAGTATTCTCCATAAAAATCTACTAATCTAACAATTGTACAAGTGAAACTAACAGACTGCTAGAAACATGGAGCATGTTGGCAACAACTCTAACACGATATAAATGACATGATTTGTTGTTGCTTGGGCGCATCTCCTCTAGTGCCATTTGTCCTCCAAGCCTTTTTTCTTAGATCCATCTTCCACCTGTTGATCCTTGGTTCCCTCTAAATCATGAAAGCTAAGAAGAGGCAACAAATTCAAAATTGTTGACTGTAACAACCAGTTTGTAGCATCTTTTCGTAGCACAATTGGTAGCATATTCTGTAGCACCTGCCTCTGTAAAACTATTCTGCAGTTGCTTCCGTAGTGCATTCGGTAGCAGATTTCGTAGCTCCCACTTGTAAAAATTTTCTGCAACAACTTTTCGTAGCGAACTGGCACTTTATGTCTAGCTAGGTGATTCTGTAGAGCTTTATATAGTGAATCTACAGAACATTCTGTGTAGGAGATTCGGTAGTGCCAGGTGCTACAAAATGTTCTTTGTTTTTCTGTTTCAAGTAATGAACCTATAAAAAAACAAAAAATCTTACCAAAAGGGTAATGAGCCTGTATATTCCTTCAGTAGGTGAAATTATAACACTTCCCTCAAAACTTCAAGCTACAAAAGTTGATGATCATCAAAAATGGGTCTGTCATCGTTTCCATTTCATCTTCTCAATCTGGCACTTCTCCTTATTGCAGGAGCACTTCCCTTTGCTGCAACAACATTTCTTTCTATTGCAGGGGAATTTATCTCTATTGTAGCTTGGGCTAGAACATTTAGATTCCTCTGGGCTAGATCATCCTTGAAGGGCTACAATTCTTCTTTAAGTTTTATGTTTTGGGACTGTATGCTTCTGTTTTGCATGTACAAAGTCTGAAGTTGCCTATGGAGAGGTAAGAATATTCTTGATGTAAACCTAGCCAGATCAAGGGTTTTATTATACATGTCCATGAGTTCACTCATCTTCCTCCTCTTAGTCAATATTTCTCCCTTCAAACTGGCAACTTCCTTCCTTGCATCCATGATTTTTCTTATCAATCTCTTGAAGGTGGGATTATCAGGGGAAGTGTTGATGTTTATGACTTCAATAGGATTTTCAATAGATTCACCCTTACCTTTGTCTATCTTCTGAATAGGATCTTTGGTCATGACCTCAATAGGCTTCCAAACAATGTCACCCTTACCCCTATCTTTCTTTGCTACTAAATCTTTCGTTATGAATTTTGTTTCATCATCTATGGGTTGATGATATGCCGAAAGGCCTTCTAACTCTTGTCTCAACTACTGCAGTAGGTGAAGGAAAATTCGATTTTATCCCCCTGTTGGATGTGGTTTTGGTTGATGACGGAAATTCCTCTAGTTCAGGTGAATGCTGAGGTGAACATTCCCTTTGTGGGGAGTGATGGACTTCCCTCTCTTCTTATTCAATTTCCTTAGGAACTTATTTTCCTTGGGAAATAGGTTTTCTCTTTCCCTTTTTTCTTATTTCTACTTGGGAAACACTGCTATTTGGAAAAGGGATCTGCACCCTGGATTGAGGGGTGGAGGCTACATCTAGTTGTAGATTAGTAGATACAATGAATTGTTCCCAAGTGAGTTTTATTTTCTTCAATTCTTCCAATACAAGCATCTTGATCAACCCAGAGTGGAAAACACTATTTTCCACAACCTTGGACTTGACTTGGACCCTATCAACCATTTTTCCCATACTTCTAAATAGATTAAAATGGATACTCATCAAATCCGTGTATGTCAAGTTTATAAAGAGCCTAATTTGATACCGGTATATCATGTTGAATTTTCCCACACATGTAAAATACCTCTGGATAACTTTCAACATTTTTTCAAAACGCACAACCAAGTGGCTCCTAGGAACTCCCTTGGAAAAATTATCTTTTTGATGATATGGCTTGAGGAAATACTTAGAAAAGGATTCATTGAGAGTCATATATTTTAACCACCTTTCACCAGTGTTGGGTATCTCATTGGTTTCTCCAATGGTGGCCTCAGATACCTCCAACTCAAGGGTTCCTATCTTGGTCTTAGTGCCATCAAAGTTTAAAGAAAATTCCTTGGCTACTTCAGGGTGTCCCCTCTACATGTTTTGACATAAATATAGGCAACCAACCCTTTGGAAGACCTCCCTTATTAGAGGCTCATCATCAAATAGGTGCATGCCAAAAGGCTCAGTCCTGACTACACTCCCACCCTTCTGAGATTTCTTCTGTTGAGTTGTATCCATTAATATAAGTAGGAGGTGAAACATTGTAATGTTATGAGAGGTATAGGAAACCAAACAAAGACAAAAATATTTAAGTTTTTGAAATGCAGTCCTTGTTTGGTATTTCAGGAATTTCCTCCAATTGATTTCTGAACTAATAAGAGAATGGTTTGATGGATTAAAATGGGGTAAAAAAATTTTCTGAGAAATCATATGCAAGGAGGTTTCACTGTCAAAAGTTAAGCTAACATAGGGCCACCATACAAGGTCATCATCATTCTAAAGGCAAGGGCTCCTAAACTCTTCACTGCAAATATACATTGAGATAAAAATATAGAATGAAACAGTGAATGAAGAGAAATAATGTTGGATATGTGAGAATAGAAGATGGCACTGGTTTGAAACATAAATTGAAAATATGGAACATGGGATCTGTAGCATAGTTTTGCAGCGGTTTCTGTAGCACAGAATAGACAACAAGAGCCAAGAGAATAAATGGGCATAAAATATCTGATAGAAAATTGACTCAATTTCAGTGGAGGAAACTGATAGTATGCAGATGGATAATAAGTCTATGGAGACAAAGGTAAAGGGAAGGTAGGTGGAAGAAAACACAGTTGGTAGTGCCAGGTACTACAAAAAGATAAACAAAACCTTAATTGATCTTCAATAGAGATCGGATGGCTCAAGAGGTACCTGGACACCAGAGTTTTATAATTGATGATATTCGGAAAGCATGAAATTGTTTGCAACCACCCCAATCTCCAATTCACCTCAGTTATCTGGCATGTAGCATAATCCGCAACATTGTTTGGACTAGTAGTTTTTTCATCCCTGAGCTAGGAGCATTATTTCAAATTTGATAAACAGTTAGAACTCGTTAATGAACAAATAATGATTATTCTTTTTGAAGACAAGGGTGTTGAAAACAATAAAAAGGCATGACATCAGCCCCATAAACATAAATGATGGTAAAGAGGGAGAGTGTACAAAGATGCACTAAGAAAACAACTAGTGAGTTGGCATCGTACTTGAAAAGGTTTGATTTGAATCCACAAACCTGACAAGTCACTCCATCCATTTATATGCTTGAACTTCTCCACTCTACTCTTAGTGCTCACATTTTTGGCATCGCTATCAAGGAACTAAGTTGAATAAATCTTCCCTGGGAGAATGACATTGAAAAGATCTAGCTCTTGATGGTAGACAAGAGTAGGACACAAGTTTGAATGTGATATTATACCTGGGGACTCCAACTTCCATTACATATAAATTTATCAAAGACTCTACTAGTTTGAAATGGACAGGATTCTTTCTCAGAGGTATGCATTTTTTTATTTCACAAATATATTTGGTTTTCCGAATCCTGAGCCCAATAGAAGTGAATGGGAAGGTTTCCTTCCTATATTTAGAGGAGAGGATTGGAAAGTGCCAGCTGATTGTTTATTAGACTTTCATGAGTGAATGATTAAGTTGAAAGTGGTACATGAAGATGTCTTGATTAAGTTGAGTATATATTCTTTGGATGGAGCAACTCGAGATTGGTGTAGGTCTCTCCTGATTGCTTGCATTTATTCACTGAACCAATTGCATGGATCCTTTATGTTACCACTCCAAGAGTCACTCCCAGACTGAAAATGAGAGTAATCTTGGTAGCATAGAAATAAAAATACTTGATTGGTTTTTTGTATTAAGAAAAATAAAACAAGGAAGGAAAAAGACAGTAAGCTGTTGTAAATCAATGATGGACCATTGGGCTCTGGAGTCAAGAAAACACCCTGCTCATTAAATGAAATCAATATGCATATCCGATAATGGTTTATTGAATAAAGGAAGAAAAAGATAACACAAAGAAGAACATCCATAAGGCAGAGATCCTCTCTACATAAATGAATTCAAGGTACTTGAATGTAAATAGTGACTAATAGGAAAGATACATCATATCCTCAGATGCTCAAGAATCCATTAATCAAAGGAAACCATGATCCTCAAGATGTATAATTCATTCAAGTAAGAAGACAAATTGGAAAATGAAACAAGAGATACAATATGATAACAAAGATATCATGAACCTTCATTAATATAAATGTTTACAAAAACATAATCCCCTCAGGGTTACAATGATCACAGGCAAAGTGCCTCCTACAACTCTCTCATCTCTCTTGGCTCATGAATCCAACCCATGTCCAAGAGCTCTCTCCTTCCTTAAATATAAAATAGCATCTAAATATCCTTATGAGGTCGAATCCCATCTCCTCCATTGGATTCTAATCCTTGGAGATAGGTGGCAACAATCAAAGAGACAAAAATCCAACAAACTACTAATTTTCAAGAATTTGTTGGAAGTCATTAATAAATTGTTTCCACCTCACTGCATGATATCTTTGATGGAGATAAAACTTAGGTTAAGGTATCCCTTGTCATCTAACTGATCCTTGAGAAGACATTCAAATCCTCTTTCATAGGTGGCAATCTCCCAACACAACAAATATCCAAACTGTAACCGCTATAGGAAATTTCGTAGCGTCGTTGTAAAATAGTTCTGCACATTCGATAATGCCACTTATATGTCTAATATATCTCTAACCATAACACATTTTGAAAACTTGAGAGAGGTTTTTGTTTATTTGATATGTGATGAACAAAAACCTCCTCTAGTTTTTAAAAATAGCTTCTCATTTATTCGTAATCAGAGTTTTAAATTAGTTACTCAAAACTTGCAGAAGCATCCTTGCAAAATAACTCTGCACATTTGGTAGCACCGATCCTGTATATCACTATGTGAAATTCAGTAGCGACAATACTGAACTAGTCAATATGAATTGGTAGCTCTCATAAGAAAATAATTTGGTAGTGCCACTAGAATATATCCCTACAAATTCGGTAGCACCATCGTTACACAACTTAGGATATTTGGTAGCATTTTAGGTAGAAAAATGGCAATCCATGCTATATAGATTATTCCACAACGCCATGACGCTACGGAATGTCTGTTCTCTTCTGTATGATGAGACTAATCAAGAACTTTGAGCTGATAGGTTAGAATCTTGTACATGCATGTATAGGTGGAAAAAAATAATACATCCTTGATCAATTATTCTTGCAAAAAGATACCACTCTAAAAAATGAAGCTTATATCCCACAACTATTTCATCAACCTATCACTCCTCCTTGTTGAAGGAAAACTGCCTTTTATCACAACAGCATGTTTTCTTTTGCACGGGTGGTCTTTTTGACTGTAGGTGTGCTCCTCTTCACCATTGGTTCCTGTCTTTCAATGGTGGCTTCTATAAAAACATTCACATTCCTCTGGGTGAATTCATCCTTGAATTTTTACAATTCTGCCTTGAGATTTCTATTTTGAGATTGAAAGCCTTTGTTTAGCCTGTAGAGGTTATTTAGTTTCTTATGGACATGCAATGATTTTATAGATGCAAATTCTTGTGCTAACATAGGCTGCACGGGGGATAGAGACCTCCCTAGGAGGCTCTAAGAACTCTTGTAGTTTCATTGCCTTGACCATTTCATCTCTGCATATTGTATTCCTGAAAACATCTATGCCCCTTATGAAAAATAAAAACACTGTCATAAACTACAAACTAAACTCACACTGTAGACAAATTTAAACTGAAAATTATGTGCTCATGGAGTGATCTTATTTATGTACATCAACCTACACTGTTCTATCTAGCTGAGCTTCTTTTCTTAATTGAATTCATACTTCCAATGCATCCATATGAGTATCGAATTGATGAAAATAACTCCTTCCATGCAATTGTTCGAAATAATTTTCAAGTGATATGAAGCTTGCAGTAAGAGGTTAATAAGTAATGGATACTTACAACTATGATATGAAATCATACCAATGACTAGATCATTAAAAACCTTTGAAAAATATAACTCTATGTAAAAATCCACATGATCATGAAACTTATGAAAAGACATTTCTAGTTGGTTAAGAAAACCATATTGCTCCTCTGTGAAGGTTGATACATCAATAAAATGATGGTCCTCATATACTTTACAACTACTCATATGTTGTTTGATGTTTTTTGCAGGTGGAGGTATAGAAATGATAGACATTTTCTCATTGATCCGTGGAGTTTTCTGCTCATCAATAGTTGATAAAGAGAATTCCAACTATTGCTGTAGTTCTTCCCTATATTCTTCATTATCATATACTGGTTGGATGCTAATAATCTTTGTATGTGCTTTAGTAAATATCTTCTCTTTATCATTTGAATACTCAAAGGAAACAATTTGATTTTCATGACAAGTTAAAACATTATATGCGTTTGATACAATGTCAAAAGCATCTACGTCATAGCTATCACTTTGAAGATCATCAACCTATTGACCATAATGAAAAGTGTCTTCTATTGTAGCATAGTATTTCAGACTATTTGATCCTTTAATCATCAAATCAAATTCATAACAACATTCTTGATAAAGGAAATCAGTTGCACATTTCTCTTTGCAAAACAAACGAAATGCAACATGAAAATGTCGTTGGATTACTGAGAGGGGGGGTGAATCAGTAATAGATCAATTTAATCCATTTTTAACCATATAATCCAAGTGTTATATCAATGAAGCATTATCATCCAATAACTGCAGAGTAAATAAGCAATGAACAAATGAAC
>JASDQU010416294.1:0-10307 GCA_032191745.1 Picea mariana
TGCTGATAAGGGAAGGACCTCGTCCCCATCGCCTCCAGAGGGGGTAACAAAGAAAGATCTAAATTGGGCAGTTGGCAGATACCCCTTTTAACAGCCCCGATACTCTTCGTCACTTCGCCATTTGAAGCTGCACGGGATTCGTTGCACACTTCCTGCAAACATAACAAAAGAATTAATGACAAAAGCAGGCTTATAACAGTTCCTGTTATCAGTAAAGAAACAAAAGAAACAAACAAACAAAAGAATTAATGACAAAAGCAGTCTTATAACAGTTCCTGTTATCAGTGAAGAAAAATTCTTTCACAGCTACGAAATCGGTTCAAGCATACCAAATCACTTTTCTCTTCCGGCCATGGTAATCCCCTAGAGGTGAAGGAAGTGTATGCGTCGCCCAACTGATCAACAATACGATCTGTCCTACCTGCAAATGCCTAACACAAATTAGCTTCTCAACTGCTGCATCCGATCGGAAGAAACGTAGGGTTGATTTCAGGGAAAAAAAATTCAACTCTCTGTAATTTGTAAACGAGAAGAGGGTACCTATAGTGATTCTCATAAATCAAACGCAAACACTTATATTATGAGTCTAAGGGATTAGTTCACGGGCGGTTCTTCAATGTGAATCAAAAATTTGAAACACCATCCCATTCTAAACGTTCTAACTTTTGGTTAATTTTTTCTGTTTGATTTTGTACAAAATTCAGTGATAATGGTTGGATCTGTAGATTTGAGTGGTTAAGTTTGTATAATCCAGTGTAGCAAGGGTTTTTCAGTAGGCTGAATCCGTTTATGCATTCAGAAATACAATTTAAACAACAGAAAATAATGATTTTGTCCAAATTTACATGGCCTGATTCCCACCAAAAAAACCCAAAAAATAAAACTTTTAGCCAACTCCTTAAATAACTCCTCAAAATTTTTCAATCGAAAAGAAAATTAATAACTGCTTCTTACCTTATAGATTCATCTACTAAGGGATAGAGTTTCTTTAAGGTTTTATTATAAAAGTTATTTTCCATAAACCTAGTTATGGAAACATTTTATCTTTTAAACTTTTATGTGAAAAATTGGTGAAATTGACTATTGTTTGTTGTGTATTTTTTTAATGTATAAATAGACTAAGCTCTCTAATAATCCAAAAGCAATGAAATTTAAATTTGGTGAAATTTACTATTGTTTGTTATTTTTTTAATATTTAAATAGATTCAATTTTTTAATAATCTATTCTAATAATTCAAAATCAATCAAATTATAAAAACTTTAAGAATCAAATCCCATCGGAAAACAATCAAATTATAAAAACTTAACCAATCAAATCTATAATTTATATTTCCCAATAATCCCTCAACCTAGAACACTCACAAAACTATTCCTAATAACCCCGAACCCAGGATACTCACATTATAAAAACTCAACGACTTAAATCTACAATTTCTAATAAAATTGTTCGAAAAATATACCAAGTAAAAACCCAAAAATCTACTTGTTTTCCCATTTTCCCAGCTTATTACAGATTCCAATAGTAAGGGATAGAGTTTATTTGAAGGGTTTATTAATGGAATCGGACCGTACCTCTGGTAGTATTCTCTTCTCCCGATGCTGTGAGGCTTCCTTCTTCGAAGAGTTGAGTCCCTTTATCGTTCTCTGATAACGGCTTCATAGCTGCTGCTGTATATGTTTGTGGGATCGCTAGGATCGAAAGAGTGACCAGATGGCCTTGAAACTGCAAATGGAAAAAGTATAACAGGCTGTGAAAACAATGGGCTTTTCCGCGTGTTACAGTACGTGGTTTAATCGGTTTCTTATCACGTAAAGTAGATAAAACAATTTGGTTGGTATTAAATTACGTGAAAGTCAGTAAAACAAAAGACTGTAGAGCAAATCCAGTCGGTAAAACAAAAGACTATAGAGCAAATCCACAATAGAACAGAGCGCTGTAAAACGTGTTGTATTAATTGCCCCATTGTTTTATTGATTTAACACGTGTATCCAACTATTTACAATCCATTGGATATATATATATATATACTTATTAATTGCCCCATTGTTTTATTGATTTAACACGTGTATCCAACTATTTACAATCCATTGGATATATATATATATATATATATATATATACTGTGGGTTCGAATAATGGTTTTTACAAATATTCCATTGCAGTGCCACACTATACTCGGAAACTTCCAAGTACCATCCAGATTTGTTCATCTATCCACATATGGATATAAAAGAGTTTGGAATTTATCTTATTGTGGGTTACATGGCTTTCCACGTCACACTGAAAATGTGTTTGTGAGCATGCAACTCATGATTTAATTCTAGACTTCTTTTTGGATCTTTTGCATAGACAAACAAGATACACATACCATATAAAAAAACTTTGTAATCACATATGTTGGCCATATAAATAAACTTTGTAATCACATATGTTGGCCATATAAATAGTATTTGTTGGTCAACAATAAGTAGTGACATATGTTGGCCATATAAATAGTATTTATAAATAGTGTTTGTTGGTCAACAATAAGTATTGTTAAAAGAAAGTGGTTCCCTTAAGGGAGTCCCTTCACGAGATGAGATAATCATTGGTTGTCTTCTGTAAGAGTCTCTTGTCATAAGTTGTCTTGTGCATGAAGTTTTCTATTCACAAATATCAGTCGTATTTGACCCATATATAGCCAAGAAATCTATATATTAAGGTTTTGATTCTCATTTCAGGCATCGAGATATTGGGAAGGGATCTAAGAGTGTGTCTTGAGTTTTAGGTTAGGACTCCATGTTTGTAGACGAATAGGAGCTCTATAGGACTCTAAAGTTGCATGTTCAATTAGTGGTAGTACTGGAGCTTCTTTTGTCTTTAAAGCTCGTGGTCTTTGTAGGAGCATAGTGTCATTCTATATAATTTCTCTACAAGAAAGTTTCATATCTTATGAACATAAGATCCAAGATTTTTTGTGTGTAAAAATGGTGTTAAATCCAGGTTGCTATCAAAATGAGTTTGAAATTTCTATTAATAAAATATTTTGTTCTAATCTTTGTGTGTGTTTGATTAAAGAAATCTGAAGTATAGTGATAATAGTACTTGAGAAGTGCAAGTTTTATTATTTGAGACATGCATCAATTATTGCACAACTCGGGAGTGTAAGTTTTATAAGTCTTGCGGGAGGTGTGGTTTCCACCAACAATTTTTGCAACAATTAGATTTTCTTACATAATCTACCCACATAGGTATGCACTTATTGCTCATGATTCAGATTGGATCATTATTTTATTTTTCATATATCTCAATGCTTTCAGGATGAAAAAAATTGGAGGAATAAGCTTCGAGTTTGAAACCTTTTAGGGCCATTATGAGGCATTAAATGACATGATTTGGGGTTCTGGTGTCCAAAACCAATGAACACACAAAAGGTGGTGTTTTACACTCTGGGACATTTCCACCGAAGGGTCAAACTCCTCAATCATAGCTTGTATGCAAAAGTTATGCCTCCCGCAAGTTGGCCTACCATGTTCACCACCATGGTAAGAGAGGATGCCAGAACCCCCATTACTCACGCATATGGGGCTAGCCACGAATGTAATTTAAAGAAGATTCTAGAAGGTCGAAAACCCTATCACAATTGAGGGTTGAAGAAGTCAAAACTCTACTCCTAAATGACTTTCGACCAATGTTAAATATCATCCCACTAGGAGGAGAAGGGGTCCCATCCTATGTTATTGTATTTTGTTCCATATAAGAGAAGAGCAACTGGGAGTAGGAAATTAGAGAGCATAATGAAGGGGGTTAATGTTCTATAGCACCCTAACAAGCATTGGTTCTTAGGTAACTCCATAGATAGTGCCTTATACTTTGTAGTGGCATTATTTCCATACTAGAGAAAAGAGAGTAGCGTAGCCTCACCTTCTAGATGGGTTTCGTCCTGTAAGGGTTTCCTAGATAAAATATTTGTGTTATTTTGTGGATGGTGTGTGGTTTTTTCTTATTGTTCTCTATTTTTTCCATTTTATCTATTTCATGCATAATTAAAAAATCCATAACTAAAGATTCTGGAATCTAAAGGAATTTAGCCATCATAGTATATATTTCAGTTTTATTTATGAGATCTATTGTGACGGACTATTTAGGTGGAATATCCATGAAAGTTTACAAAACAACTCATCTTCGCAATAGCTTATTCTTATATACAATGGATCAAAATATTCTTGATGATAATGTTACATCAAGTCAATATGATCATAACACAACAACATTAGGTATAGAAGAAGTTAGTCCATATGTTGATTAGTGTATGCCTTATGTTCCTTCTTCTAAAGGTGATCAGACTTGGTTCTTTGATTGTAAATCTTCTCAGGATATTATATATACTTTTTTTGTTATTCTCATTTCCTTTTCAAAATATGCTTATCGAGTCCCCCTTATTAAATAATAATATATTGACTATGGACTTCATTAAGCATACCAATGTGTTTATATTAGCATTCTTAAATTTGGTTTAAATCCTCTAGTGTATTCTAGATTAAATATTCTAGCTTTCATTATATCTTACATTCCATACATACAAATTTTTCATATGCACTTATCACTAGATTTGATGCACCTTTGCATAATGGCCATATTTGGACCTTTGACCTTTGTTTATCCTATATTTATTCTAAGCCTTATAAACAAACATATTTTAAATTGTCTTAAGGTTTATATTCATCTTGATAATTTTGATACACCCTTAAGTTTTTATATTGTCAAATTACAAACCTTTATTTGCTTATGGGGTTTAACTTCCACTATGCTTTCATTAATTAAGCCTATTGATGATTGACAAAAAATCAAAAGAATGGTGGGTTGGACTAGGAAATATATGAACAATAACAACTTCATTTTCCCAAATTAAATTTCCATCTAAATGGAAATAATAATTTCTCTGTCAAAATTTGCAAATACCACAAAACCTACAAGAGTGTGAGTAAGTACTTCTTCCTAATATCAAGAAGTAATTCAAATAACAAGATATTCTAGTCCTTGAATGTCAATAAGAGCTTCTAGAAATCTCCCATTGCTAACTGAAAAATATACTTCACTTAGAAATCAACATGTCTGTAAAAAAAGTATTGGTAGTTCAATTGTACATAAAGAGAATCATTATGATTATAAATATTGTTTAATGTTTTTGGATTCTTTTGAAATAAAAATGATTCATCCTACCTTTCCTAGAAAAAGAGAAAGGGATAATCCTCCTAGATATAGAAAGGAATTAAAGTCCTGGTAATACCAAGTTGACATTTCAAGAAAATAATGTCATCACTGATATGGACATTATGTCATCTAGATGACCTAATGAAAAACCACTCTTTGCACAATTGAGTAAATTGAATTGTTGCAGTTATCAGGCAGTCTATCTACATAAATAAGTGTATGGCTTGGCAATAGATGTGTTAGAAGTAAAAGATCATGTCTTTGAAATTTGTCAAGATTTAAAATATAAGAAAGGTTTTTCATATGAAATCAATAGTCAAAGCACCTTGTTACATGAAACATTTTCTAGAATTGACAAAGTAGAAAAAATTTGTGAAGAAATCAAAAACCAAATAGGTTAAAAGAAATATTGGTTCATTACTTATGATAATACTATGCATGGACCAAGAAACCTTTCGAAAAAGTATCCCGATAGAAAACATTATTCTAATGTACTTTTAAAGGCTACTCTTTTAGGTGAAGAAGATGAATTAGATTATTTTGAACATAGTAGTCTAAACAATCTACTTGTTAAACATTTTTGGGCACAACCAATTTTGCCAAAAATTTGGTTAAAAATATAGAAGAATTGCAGGAATGCAGATATTTGTTATTAAGGTTGCACAATCTAGGTGGAATGGGATTTTTTCAAGGCGTTGAACCGATTTATGCATGCAAAAATGCAATTTATGTAATGAAAAATTCAATTTAACTAACAATTACATAGACATATTTTGGTCGTGGTTGCTGGAAAAAGTCTCAAAAGTAAAATATTTAGACTTATCCATGTTGAACAATTAGAAAAAGAAAATATGTTAAAGAAGGATGCTTATGTTTTCTTTCATATTTTTGATAAATGGAAAGATGTAAATGCTTAAATTCTAGAAATAGAAATAGTTATGGAATAAAAAGATAGATTGTAGTCTTTTGAAACATAAAAAAATTGTGTAAACCAGGTGACTGGATTTTTGCAAACATTTGAAGATAGATTGGGAGAGATTGGAGATAAGAAAAAGAAAAAGGTTACCCTTGATCCCTATAATAATCCTTCATATTCTATAAGATATCCAAGACACATATCATATTTAAACTATCAAATTCCTTTTGATATTACAAAATAAATCCAATCTTCGGGTGGTTGGGATTCAACTCAAAGAACCCTATCCAACAATAGGATTCCTTTTTCATATTTATCCTCAAGATTAACTTAGGGATTTACTATTCAATGAACAAATTGGTGGACATCCCTAGGATCATATGGTAGGGATGCTATCACAAAGGACCTTGATGATCTGATAAGTGAATTGGCTTAAGCAACACCTGAATAATTTTATAGTAATGTCCCGGAGGAAGGTAAATTTTATTTAGATCTCTTTATGTCCTAGAAGCTTTGTGATATTTTCATTAGTTTTCAATAGAAATGTGCCATGCAAGATTTAATGTGCAAAATGGATTATCCTAAGGATCCTTTGTACTTAATATATTATGTTGCATCATGGCCATGTATAAGACATTATTTAGTGAGTTAGAGATTTCAAGATTTGAAAATGGATATTGAAGATTTTTCTATAACTGGAAATTTGCATCTAGAGATTGAAAAGACCTTACATTATGATTGCACTAAATTCAAAGTACCTATTAAAAAAACAAACTTGTGTGTTGAATGAATCTCTTTGCAATGAATTTAAATAAACTTATGATTATAGGTTTTCTAAGAAAAAAATGAGAACTTGAAGATGGTCAAAGAAGTGGTGTACTTTTTCAGTTTCTTCTCCAAATATTCTAGAAAATATTGATTCAAGAAACATCAAAAGAAAAAAAATTTCAAACAAGCAAGTAATCCAAGGAAGTCAAGTTTCTATTTTATTTGTAGGTAGGAAAGTCATTGGGATAACAAATTCTCAAAGAAAAGAAACTATTCCAAGAATTCCAAATCATCTACTTTATATGGTAAGCAGGCCCATGCTACTAATTTAGATTATTTTTCTGAATCATATCCAGAAGTTTCTTATATTGTGCATTATAGTTATGATTCTAATTACAATACGTATTTTAATATTCTACTAGGAATGTAAATATTTTCTTTGAATGTCCTCATTTGATTTTGAAGAATTTGAATTCCTTTGTGTAAATGTATTATCCTTTCTCCATTCTCCTTGTGAGTTAACCCAAGAAATTGATGTTTAATTGACCTCTTAACTACTCTTCAGCCTTCTATTTTTAGGCACAAGCATTGTCTTCATCGCCAAATTGATAGTTTGTCTCGATGACCTTCCCACTCAAACTTTGTGGACCCTTTTTTACCTAAACCCTCTTCACCACCTCATTCACAATTTTAGAATTTGCATTTCCAACTTGCAATTCCTTATCCTCAACTTTTGTGTAGAGAGAAATATGATATTGACATTATGATACAGAATAATGAGCAAAACAAATTAAGAAGAAATAAAACAATCAAGATATTTTAGCAGAGAAATTAACTAGAGACAAAGCAATTGAGGAAATTAGTTACATACATTACTAAAGAAAAATAACAATTACTACTTGACGAGAAAATAATATAAAAACGCTTCTGATGAATAACTAAGCATGGAATTTGATGAAGCTATTGAAAATGATAATGATATCTAGAATGATATGCCCAAAATTGTATACAATCAAGATATGTCTTATAGATAAAAGGGGTAAAAGAAATACTAGTCATACACATTGAGATTAAAATAAAAGGATATAAATGTAATTCATAAATCCTCAAATTGATATTGGCTCATATTGGAGATATGACACACCCACCTAGTATTTATTTTCCTATGTTTATTAGTATATGTTGAGGGAAACCCTTGGTTAGATATGGTTTCCCTTAGATGAAAATATTCTCCATTATATGAGGGCGCCGCATCCTCTATAGTCATTACTCAATTGCACTGCACTTAGACTAGTGGAGTCAAGTCTCACATGGAAACCTTTTAATTATAACCAAGTGTTGCATGCCCACCTTGGAGTCATCAACATGAGGGTAAACTTCACATGCATGAGGATAACATAGTGATAAACATGTGCATGTGCATGCATGACATTCTCTCCACTCCACTTGTCTTAGCCAATTAACTAATGACTGGATGGTGGGTTAACTAGGACTAAGTGGAAATTCACTCTATTTTCTATTAGTGCATGTCCACATCTCCTTATATCACTACTATGGAACATTATTTCATCCATGTATATTATATAAAATGTAATTTTGAATTTTCTCATCATGTGGAATACAATTATTTCATTCATTCTCTCCAATTCTTCTCTTCTTCTCTCAACTTTGGAAGTTTTGTGTTCATTATTTCTAGTTAGATCCTCTGTGCAGGTTTCACTCTAAATTCAATGCTATCAAATCCCACAAGTTCTAGGAAGAAGGTGCAAAAACTATCTATTGCAGGTACAAAATATTGGAGCAATAACAAAGAATGAAATTTTTGTCGTTATCAATTCCTACGCCATACAACTACTTTGATTGGAAGCCAAAGATTCTACTTCAACTCAAAATCATGGTCTTATATAAAATAACTATGGAAACATAAATTGAACCCACATCCTACATTGAGAAAAAAAAATATTTCAATCGCATGGATGAAGCCTTTGATCTCCTTCAAGGATGGTGGGATGAATACATGCCATACATCACCAAGCTTAGTAGAGTATATGATGCATAGTATTTCAAAGAACCATATAAAATCCTTGTGGAAATCATTTTCAAGCTCTATGGGTAGGATAAAAGTGTCCATTTCAAGTTAGAATAGGTTCCAATTGCACACAATGTAATAGAAGCAGGGAACATTTTCAAGTAGGCTCAGATCTTTTCGACTAACATCTTCTAAAATTCCCAAGAAGACTGCACCAACAAAACAAATTTTTTTTATATGTTATATTTCTTGATTGATGCCATTTACACTTCTATTTCCTTTCTAGTGATGAATTGGAATTGCAACCCTAATTCCCCTCCCATCCATATCTATTGCTCAATAATTTGGGAGAACAATTTAAAAAAAAAATTCTATGAAATTTGTGACTACTTTGTAGCCCCTTTATTTTATGTTATTTTTTTCCAAGAAACATAAAGGTTATCTTCATAAATCCTTGAAACCATGAGAGAAATTGGAGACTGGTATATGGAGAAGAACTATACATATATCATAATTTTTGGGTCCCTAAATATGTCTCATATTAACTCATTGGTAGGGAAATAACCTACCAGATAGTGGAGGCAATTATTATTGGGTCTTTATATGCTAGTAATAAGTGGAAGTTTCCAAAATTCCATATTATATTAGGAGTTTTTACCTTTATAAATGTTCCACGTGAAAAAAAGGAAGCAACTTATCTAAAGGAACTAGCCTTGTGTAGAGGGGTGGCAAAGAATCATGACCCTAGAGGGGTGTTATAGAACCATTTCAAGGCCTTGGGGATGATACTCCCATTCCAAAATGATCATAATGAAGAAGAAACCCTCTTCCAAGGTGACGCCAACCCGCCCCTCAGCGAGCGCGGTCGCTCACCAGGACCTTCACGATTTACGGCCCGAAGAGCTGGCGCTCTTCCCTCCCTTATCGAGAGTTCGCAACCCACAGTTTCTCCACACACACACAATCCCCTTTACTTGTCTAGGGAAGAGGTTCGGGATTTCGCCTGTCGTGAGTCCCGTCGTCGAACGTCCCTCTTCCGAATCCCCAAGACTGAGGAAAGTCAAATCGTTGACTTTCTCCTTCGCAACTCGCCCCTCGGAGAAATGTCCCTTCAGCGATTAGGCTCCAAAGTTCCGAGACGCCGATTTTCCGCGACCTCCCCTCCTCGCGGCTCGCCCCTCGGCCGTCAGTCTTTCCACAACCTGAGACCCGATGTTCCGAGGTCGCGATGCCCGATGTCGCGTGACCCGTCAATGACCTATGATTCCTTGATAAGGAAAAACTGTCGGAAGCCAACCCTTTCGTCCTTGCGACTTCCGGCTCACTGACTTAGTCCTTCCCTGCTATCCCCTCCGAAACACTACGTCTCGATGACGCTCGAGCGCTGAGGATTCTCTGAA
>JASDQU010416298.1:0-10307 GCA_032191745.1 Picea mariana
CATTACTTCCCTTGAACAAAAACTATTGATTATTTCTCATATATATTGTGCATGGTGTATTGTGGTGTATTGGTGTAACTCTTATACTATTGTTCATTTCTCATTGGATATAATTGAATTGTTTAAGTATAAGTTGAAAAGGCTTTTAAAATTGTACTTGATACTGATTCACCCCCCTCTCAGTATCAACAGTGGTGGCCCACCAACACTTGCCCTAGGAGGTGGTGTCCCACCCCCTACAGGCCCCTCCTGCCCTGGTGGCAGTCATCTGCTCGTCATCGCCGCAACCACTGCTGCTCATCGCATGATGGCTTGCCATGGCGGTAGAACCCTCACACACTGCTCCAGGAATGTCTCATCCTGGATGCGAGACCATAGACTCTCAGGCACGTTCTGTAATACCATCTCCAGTCGATGGCATATATCCTCAAAATCCACTCCGGCAGCCGTCGGAGGAGTGTGTGATGGCCCAGCACTAGGGTCATCAAATCAGTGCCTCCTCCTTTCCCTCTCCAGATCAGCTGGTCTCCCTACGACGTCCTCACGTCGACGTCTCTCCCCCCGCAGTAGTCTCTCTAGATATCGACGAGCCAATGCTCTCTGCATCTCCACTTCGCATCCGCGAGGTGCCACATCTACACATACAAACAAACAATAGATAGAATCAACATCTATATCAAATACATATAGACTGCTATCTCAAAATATGACAAACAAAAACAAACAACATACACATCTACATCATCAACCCACATACCTCGATGATCGAAAACCTCTCCTGGAGGTAGCACCATGTTCGGATCATCCCGGAAGTCCACCTCGGCATAGGGGTAATGCAAAATCACCTGCAACATCTGTCGCCATACATGTGCCGCCTCTGCCGAAAAGAAGTGGCTACCTTCACCACCACCGTGGCGAAGTAACACCGTTGACCACTGCCTCAGCCACAGCTCTCATGACCCAGGTGTGCCCAATAGAATCCTCAGGCACAACATCGACACCCTCTCTAGAAACCAGGCCATTAGGATGGACCCGAACACAAACTCCCCTGTATCAGTAGACCGACAGTGGTCCAAATGCGCCACCATCCTTGCATGTAGTGTAAGCCCCCAAGCAAAACGCTAGCCCGCCAACACTCTCTCCAACACCAGAATCTGGCCACCACTAATCCGCTAGGTCGCCAGTGACCCGTATACTCGTACAATCATCACTGCTATACAATGATGCGCCAGGGAATCTATCGACGATATGCTCACCACCGTCCCAGACATAAAGTTATGACCTGAACAATATCTCCGGCCAATAGTGGCGAGTGATGTATCCCTAGGTAGCACTGGCTCTGTCGGTAGGGGTGTTCCCCAGAATGGGAGCCTAGTCAAGAAATATACATCCTCCACCGTAGTGAAGGGGATCTGCTCTCCTCGCATGAGGAAGCAGTGCAGCTCCAGACTCCACATCTAGATCAGGAACTGTAGCAAATACTCCTGTGCACGTATCAACAGGCACTCAAAGAACTTTAGCAACCCACAGGTTGCCAAAGTCGCATGCACACCAGGCTCCTCAATGGCCATGGCGTCTCGTAGCTGAGACCAGTCTCACTCTCACCACCCCACTGGCATCGTCACCATCGTCCACCTACAGACAACACAGATTCCTATATCAGCTCAAGCAACCATCAACAGCATCAAAAAGACTCATTTTATACACCTCAACCTTGCCTCCTAGGCGCGGTTTTGTTACCCATAGGCACACACACATGCACGCCTGTTCACTACACAGGTGCGCACACATGCGTGCCTGTTCACTACATAGATGTGCATTAGAGTGCACTTGTTTGTTTCACAGGCGCGCTCCTGAGTGCGCCTGTTCACCATACAGGCGTGCCCAGGTGTGCACCTGTTCAACCCACAGACGTGCATGTATGCATGCCTGTTCAACTCACAGGCATGCCCTTCGGGCACGCCTAAAATTCTCTCTATCGTGCCCCCATGTGTGTATATCCTTTGGACAGGCATGCACATATGCGTGCCTATCACCAGATCACCCGCGCATGTGGGGCCCATATCCCCTAAATGTCTCTATACGGCCCCCCATATAGCCCCTGCCCAAAAAATAAAATCCTATTTCTATGCAGGAGGATCAGACCACTAACCTGAAGCTCGCTAATCACCAATTAGATGCCTTGCCCTCCCTAAATCTCCCAATCTCCTCTGAAAACTACTTGTCGAGTCACTATTGCAGCAGGTACAATTGAGGTGGCAATGTGGGCCCTACAGCTATATATAGGCCTTTTTCCAAACTTCCACTCACCATTATGAGAGCCCACAATGTCCATTTTTCAATCCATCTTCAGCCATGGGATCAGCATCCCGTCACCTACATCATAGCAGTCCCTGGGTCGCTTTTCATCATGAGCCCCCGGGGCACCTTTTTTTCATACCATGGTCAGGTATGCATGCGCATAGTCACAATTATCAAATACATGCTCATATCTTCAATTCTCTTCAGATATTGTTCACTTCGGGTATTTGGTTTTCATGTGTGCAGGTACTTTCTCATCATACATCGGCACAACCCCTTCAGGTATAGACTAAGCACTGGCATGTAGTCTTTCCCACTGTATCACACTTTCATTTCCAGTCACACCCTCTGATGTTTACCTCTAAGATCCCCATTCCCGGCTCTGCATTACCCACACCTCCATTTTGCATCTTCGGTACTGTTACCCGGTAGCATTCTTACCCACATGAGTTGTCCCATTCATAGCACCTTTTGACACTTTTGAGACTCATGCTATTCTTCATTACCCTTTAGGGATGGGAATCCCAATAGTCTTTCATCATGTCGCGAATCAACCACATACTCCTTCTCCTCATTTTGCTATCTTTCCCACACGGACTCCCAGATTGTCCCTTCTCGATTCTATTTTTTACCCGCACCTCCGCAGTATCATGAACCCTCAATTTCCTCCACAATCAGTTTTCCCATCTGCGAAACCAACTTCATTTCACCTACCTCATACAGAAACTCACCAATGGGGCCCCCACCCTTCATCATTTTTCCAAGTAAATTGTGCCCTACATGGGCCAACCATATCACACTAGGGTAGCCGTTTCTGTATTTGTACATTTCTCCCCAATTATTCGTTATTTATTGTACAAATGCCTTTATTTCCTGTCATTACATTATCTTTTTTGCTATCACCTTTGGCGACCTGCTTCCCTCCTTTTGGCCAAATGCAACCCATGTCACCTTTGGTTGGAGCATTACTTATCATCTACCCTTGTCGGCATCATCCATATCTTCAGAGTACCCCACAGGTCACTTACCTCTACCCTCTGAATTTCTTCACCTTGTCCTGCCTCTGGCACAACTTATCACTGGTCTTGTCATCCCCTGGACACTCGACCTTGTTACACGGTTGCAGCCACTTTTTATCTCATACATCCTCCAACCAAGGGTAGTCTTGAGTCCTCCCACTTCTTGAATTCGTCCATGTACCTCTGCCACTTCCTCACCTCATTCAAATTCCCGAAGCCCTTTTCTTCTGGGAGTCGCGTCCCCCTTTTGTCGACATCAACATAATTTTCCAGAAGGGTGATAGTATCTTGATTCTCATTATCCATTCAATGAGAGATCTTGGATGACACAGAGTGAAACACCATTGCTCCCTGTTGTTGTTGACCCCCATAACATTTGACACCAACACTTTCTCATGTTACAGTGGGTCTTACTTTGCGACTATTGCAGTTATTTCTCTCATTTTCCGAAGACCTCTGAACTTGGATGGGCTATCAATGCCCACATGATCACTGCTACTTATTACCACAATCACTGCCTATTATCCAGAGTATGTTCATTTGCAGAATTATCTTTTGCCTTTATCACAACCGCCCCCAAGGGCGCTATAGTTGTCTACACCAATGCTTCAGTCATCTTTATCAGAGTTACATGAAATGAGCATGGGGCATGCCCACCTCGTTTGTACATAGTTTTATATTTTACACACCTCATGGAAGGTTGGGTCCTACTGGTTCCTTTTCCCCTCCAACAGATCGCTCCAGACAATCACACTATTACTCTCTCTTACAAAAACATTCTTAGTAGAAGAAACATTGATGGATTTCGGCTATACGTATGCTCCTAACCTCATCCATTAGGGGGCCTCTGTTATCACTGAAATTTCATCCACACATGGTTACAAGAACTCAGCATCGTCAAATAGTGATGAAGTCATTCATGGACCTAAATTAATACCACATCATTCAAAAAGCTCAAAAAACTATACAAAGTAATGAAAAATTGAAGAGCACTTTGCAGACATTGGGCGCGCGTGCACATGCATGGAACAAGAATGTAGAAATCGCGCACAGGCGCATGATGCACAACTGTTAGTGAAAAAATCCACGCACCTACTAAATGACACTTTATGAAAGTGGTCAGCCTCCCAACCACTTATGGTTCAGCTCCCAATCCGATTTGACCCTCAAATCTGGGCTGGATCCGACTGGTGGGCTGGTCAAAGACCTAATAATGCCCTAAATGGTCTCTTTTCACACTACAAAGCAGTTAAACAATAACCCAATGCAATGCTATAAAAATCCATGAATGCACCTCATTTTCTCAAAGAATTCAAAGTAATGTTATGCTGCCTATATTGTTTTGAGGACTCCATCCTTGACACAAGCACTTTGGCACCATTACATTGGACAATCCATCTCACCGTTGAGTGGATTTGTAAAGAGTTCTTTCATCACCATTTTCATTTTCTTTGTTATAAGAAGAGCTAGCTAGTGAGGGTCCAAGAGCCTTCCCTTGGAGGAAGAAGGGACTCATATTCCCCTTTCTTCTTGGTGCTTTGTTTTCATCAATAGATCAGCCTCAAACATTGGTGACATGGGTCTTTTTGTTCTTTTTATTTCTATGTCCCTATGCTCATGATTTTAATTTTTATTGCATCTATTAGTCTAATTCTTAGTTATAGTTTTTGTTTTCTTTCCCTAACTCTTTTCTCTACAGCTGTCCTTCTCAACAGATCCAACTGAGCTTACAAGCACCTCCTATTTGCTCACCAAGGTGATGAAAGAGGCACAACAATTGGTCTTCAACTTTACTTATATATTACAATGTGTACATCTTTGGATGTGTTTTATTTAATTTAGTTATGTGACAAATGCCAATCTAAAACATAATTAGCATATGCATCAGATATATAATTAGAACTTATAGATATGTAATTATAAGTAATAAAATCAAAGTGTTGCTCCAAAATTCCTATCTGTAGGAATCGTTGAAGTAGAGCAGGGTATCGCACACAATAACTGTCGTTCAACTGACATATTACTAACTAGGATTATAGGTGAACTTCTAAAGACAAAACACCATGTGAAATGGCATTGCGTAAAATCTCTATCACGACACTATATTCAACCACATTATTCATTGATGGCCCTATACAAACACCACCTGACCCTCAGGTGAGAAAACGACCCAGGTGGTGGAAGCCAAGTTCTGTGTATGATGACTGGAACCATCTACGAATCCTAAGTAAACTGAAGACTCTGTTGTCATCTGCCAACCAAGGGAAAACTCGATAAGCAAGATGATGACATAAAGGAAAAGATATATACACTAATATACACTAGTATACAAATATTTACACTCAATATTGGGGTTTAAGTGTAATATATTTTCAAGTACAACCCATTTCTAGGCTCAACCAACATATTCCCTTCATAATATTCCAATTCATAGGATCCTTTTTATAAGATATGTCGCATGATATAAGGGCCATGCCACATGGAGTTGAACTTTCCTTCCCCTAGCAGTTCTTTGGCTTGGTCATACAAGAGGACCAAGTCACCCTCAGTGTACTTTTAAGGACATATATACTTATCATACTGGACCTTGTTTTATTCTCTTTGATAGTCGTAGAGGCATCTCAACGCTGCTCATATAGGCTCTCTAGATGTATGGGGTGTTCTTCGAGATCAGAATTGTCAGTTAGGAGCTTAACCACAAGTCTAATGGAAGGGATTTCACATTCAATAGGAAGGATCGAATCCACACTGTGTACTAACTGAAAAGGATAAAAACTGGTGGAAGTCTTAACTGAGGTTCAGTATGCCCAAACTGTAGGATAAAGCATTATATGCTAGTCATATTTGATTTGGATGACAATTTTTTGCAAAATGGTCTTGAGAGATTTCTTCATAACCTCTACTTTTCCATTTTTCTAGGGATAGTAAGGGGTAGAATTACCATGTTTAAACCCCAGTTTCGATGCTAATTCCTTCATCATTTCATTCTAAAAGTTACTTCCATGATCAACGATAATCTCCCTTTGGATTCTGAACCGGGCTATAATTTGATTGAACATGAAAAGTGTTGTAGTCTTACCATCATATTTAATTGTAGGCATGGCCTCTTCCCATTTAGTAAAGTAGTCTATGACCACAATGATATGTTGATTCCCCCAAGCCGAAGTTGGGTTGCAGTCCAAAAAATACACCCCCCACTTGGTGAAGGGACTGATGGTGATGACCATGTGAAGAGGGGCTAGATGAAAGTGCATTTTTTGAGCGAACACTTGGAAAGGGTGACACTTCTTGACCACTTCGACACAATATTAAAAATAGATGACCAAAAATAACTAGCTCGCAATATGTTTTGGGCTATTATGAGCCCGGATAGATGACCACCACAATCCCCACTGTGAAAGTCATTAATAATGGACTCATCCGCCTCATGAGTCAAGCAATGATGCAATATATTATCTATGCCTCGGTAATACAAAGTGTTGCCGACAATAAGGTATTTTTTAGCTTGATATCATATACATTGTCGATCATCTCTCGACAGATGCTGAGATAACTTCAAGGTTTAAAGATATATCAAAACGTCTCCATACCAGGGGTTTGAAGAGGAGATAAGGAAAATATGTTCATCCACAAATGAATCTCTATGAATAATGTACTCATATAGCCTAGGGAAGTCTGATATCAACTCGACAAAAACTAATGATTTCTTGGATTTCACTGAAGCAAAATCGAGGTCAAAATCTTGCAAAATGACAATCCATTTATTGTATTTCCCCCTTATGATACACCTAGTAAGGATGTATTGAAATGGGTTGACATCAACAACTACAATAGTTTTTCAAAGAAATATATAGTTTCATAATGTTTGAACCACATGTATGACATGCTCATGGAGCTCAGGGCTAGCTTCTCAACATGAGAGTACTTGAGTTCAGGGCCGACTAAGTTTCGACTAAGGTAGTATATGACATGGTCATGGAGCTCATCATCCTCCTGAACCAAAACCATACCAACTATCCCTTTGGACACGGTGATATAAAGCAAGTAATGTCTATTGTAGTCTAGAGACTTCAACAGAGGAGTCAATACTAAGGCTTTCTTAAGAGCATCGAAGGATTCCTGGACTCACTCATCCCATATAAACAGAGTGTCCTTCAAGAGACGCATGAAACCCTTAGTAATATTGGAATAGTTTACTATAAAATGATGTAGTAATTTAGATTTCCCCTGTAAACCATGAAGCTGATAAATGTTGTGCGGGGGAGGAAATCAAAGTATTTCCTCAACCTTCAGAGTATCCACCATGATCCCAGTCTCATAAAATAAGAATCCTAAAAGACAACTCGACCTAATGCAGAATATGCACTTGTGTGGGTTTAAACAGATGTGATAATAATGACATCTCTCAAAAAATAGCCAAAGGTGGGTAGATTGATCCACTCTCTTGCAAGAGTGAGCAACAAGATCATCGAGGTAATATTTGACTATATGATTGAGTTCATGAAAATAGAAGGTCATGGCTCATTTGAAGGTTGCTCCGGTATTTTTAAGGCCGAAAGGAATTTTCTGATATGTGAAAGTACCCCAAGGACAAATAAATGCCATCTTATGTTGATCCTTGGGTTTGATCTAAATTTTATTGTATCTTTAAAATCCATCCATAAAATAAAAAACCCCACTTCCCACACACTCATCGAGAATCTGATCAATGAAAGGTTATAGGAAGTTGTCTTTAGGACATGCCTTATTAAGGTCTTGAAAATCCATAAACACACGTATGGTTCCTTGCTTTTTATTCATGGGAACGAGATTTGATACCCATTCAGTCAAGGGGACTGGGTAGATAAAACCAACATTAAGCAATTTCTCCACCTCTGCCTTAATAGCAGGGGCCTTCATAGGATTAACAATTCTAATTCATTGTCGAACATGTTTAGCATCCAGGTAGGTTTTGATATTATGTTCAACAATGCTAAGGTCGATTCTTGGCATCCCTTCATATGACCAAGAAAATACATCACAAAATTATTTGAATAGATCGGTGTAGATCTGTATTTCTTCAAGTGAATGATCTACATCGATATATACATTTTCAATTTTACCAGGAATGCGAGAGATTTCGATCATGATGGTAGGATAAATACTCGCCATGTTTCCTTCGACATAAATTTCATGCGTATCTAGTGGAACCACAACATGACAAACTATCTCACTCAAGGTTGATCTAAAATCATCCTATTCAATCCTAACAAGTTCTGCGAGGAAGTAAGAGTGATGATCCATATCATCCCATGGCCTATCAGAACCATTCATGGCCTCTAAGATTGATTCATCCGAAGGTAAAGTATCATCGAGGAAATCATGTGAGGAAGATGATGAAGTGGCCCATATGGGCCAAAAAATAGGATCCTCCTTGTCCATCTGCGAGGAGACAGGATTTGGGTCAACATTAGAGTCGAGAACGACCTGATACACTATCTCTGTCTCTGACAATGGAATTTCCATTCCAATATGTGACTGACCTTCATAATACATGGTCGAGTAAGGTAGGGTCCAAGGATCGTTAAAATACGAAGTGCAAAAATGAACATACCTCATTGATGAAGAAGACGTACTAGACATGGCATAGATATGATGGATTGGTGCCACGAAATCAAAGGTACCCATAAGGGAGGAATACATTCTGACACCAATATCCTCAATTTCTGGATGAGAATTGTCAATCACGGGGATCGAAGGTCCAACTGATAAATTAGGACTAGCATGCACAAAGGATAATTGATCAATCATCATGATTTTCCCTTCATGAGGAAAACATAAAGTACAAAAAATGGACAATACAACTATATTCATAGCATAAGTCCAGTTACTCCCTAGTAATAAGTTATATTCAAGGGGTGCATCAACCACCTTGACATCCACCTCCATTTTCTTTCCACCTAGCTAGACTGAAAAGGTAGGAATAATACCATGGGGACAGAAAGAACCACCATCAAATGCAATCAACATAGATGAATATTGAGAGAGGGTTGGAGAGCCAATGGCTTTCCAATAGGTTAGGGACATCACGCACGTTTCAATGCCTTCATCAAGAACAATACGTTTGATGGTATACTTTGAGTAATCCACATGGATTTGAAAGGCCATGTGGTATGGAAAGTGAGGCTTCACATCCATGACTTCAAAATTGATAACCTTAGAGACACACAGGTCTATAGCTCCTAACACAAATAACAAAGAATTCCTCTGTGAAGGACACATATGGAGCACCTATAAAGTTGACATCACACAAGGGGTTTGACCTAGATCTTCGACAATCGAATAATTCTGGGCAGCTCTAGCATTAGGGTTGTGGGTAGAGAATTTTAGTACTCCTTTTGGAATACGATGCAGAGGCTCTGGATTTTTGATTTGCAATGACATTTTCAGAGGAGGAGGAGACTCTAGATCTGGAAAACCTGTGAAGAACTGTAATTGCGAGATCGAGTGGCTATATTAATATAAGACTTGACCATATTTACACATATACGATCACCTTCATGCATCAAGGAGTTTGTATTTCCACTCACCGCATTTTCGACATTAGAGGAGCTCAAGGCCATGTGTTGATTATGTGGAAAATGATTAGTTAGCATAGTGGACGGTTGAGATAAGAGCCTCATGGCTTCCTCGATTTTGGGGCGTAAGTGGGTAAGGTGATCATCGGTACAAATCTTGCAAGGAAACTTCACCTTCTTCTTCTATTTCTTTCCCTCACCAACATTATGTTGATATTGAGAGGGGGGTGAATCAGTATCAAGTACAATTTAAAACCTTTTTCAAATTATACTTAAACCATTCAACTATATCCAATGAGCAATGAACAATAGTATAAGAGTTACACCAATACACCACAATACACCATGCACACTATATGAGAAATAATCAATACTTATTGTTCAAGGGAAGTAATGACTTCCAAAGGTAGCTACAACTTCCAAATGTAAA
>JASDQU010416299.1:0-10307 GCA_032191745.1 Picea mariana
AGAAGAATGGGAGAACTCACATGTTGTTGCTGATTAAGGACAAGGAAGTAAAACATGAAGTAAGCAACACTGTACTTCTCATGAGTGGGAAGGAACTTCTTATAGAGGTTAAGAAGAAGGAGGAACCGCAATTCATTGTGGTTAGGAAGACTAAAATTGTTTTAACCAGTACAAGGGTAGATGATTTACCAGAAGAGGTCCAGAAGCTATTGGTGAAGTGTGTCGGAACTCGACATTTCAACAGTTCAGAGGATAGGAGGTTGAGACTTTTGTCCCGAAAGTCCCGAAGTCATGAATTGCGATAAGGAGGTAGCGCTTCGGGAAGTGAAGTTGCAAAGTGCCGAAGCTGGGCACGAGGGACATGTGGTAGAACCACAAGGTGGGTCTGTGTGACAGATAGGCGAACACGCATCGTCTAGTGGAAGGAGTCAATACTCCATTGATTTCTCACATCTTGGGAATTCATGAGATAAGAGCACGGAGGCTCAACATTGAAACTCGTGAGGTGGCGAGTAGCGAGAGGTGCTAGCACTAAGCCTAGTCAGTGGTCACGCACGGAGGGCGCTGATAGAAAGGAGCTATACCCATTTTGTGATCTCGAGTATCGTGGGATTGGAAGGAAGGACTCAAGAGCTTCAACTCGCGAACTCGTGAGATTGCGAGTTGCGATAAGTGCCTTCGGAATTGGGCCTTGGTCATAGCATTGTGGTCGCTTGGAAAAGGTGGAGCTCGCACCTAGTGCTGTTCGCACAGGGGAGCTTCCGAAAGGACCTATGGATCGATTGAATTGAGATTCCAGCAAGGAATCGAAAGAGCCGATCCGGCTCAAAGGAAACAAAGAACGATCCTGTGAGCGGACTTTGGCCCGAGGGTTGGGGGTATGCGTCAAGAATAATAATATATTATTCAAGAATTGAGAAGAAAAAAGACATATAGCATGTTGGAGTTACTTCACACACACCTAGTATTTATTTTTCCTAAGTTTTTTCCTTGTTTATTAGTCATAATTAGTCATTATCTAGTCTCCTATACTTTAGGGGAGAAAATTCCACCTAGAGAATATTCTCTTTAGTTGACAATTCAATTTGACTAGTTTAGTTAAGTCTAGATGTTGCATTGGTTTTGTCACCATGCAACATTGGGATCATCACCATGTTAATGTGCACTTGCCTTGGGATCATCACCAGACTGGCGCATTCAATAGGGAAAATTTGGTTGAAAAATGGTCCTACCAACCCTAATACAAATTCCATGTCATCATGTATTAGCCAATCAAAATATTCTAAAATTTAAAAGAGGTGCATGTCTTAAGCAATTTTTTATTATATAATTTGGAGATGGTCACAAGTTTTTAATAATATATTGTGTATACTCTAAACATATTCTCTGCCCGAGCTACCCAAAATTCAAAATTGTCTTGGTTATCGAGCATGGAATTAATGTGCTATACCATTATCCAATAATTATAATAAATGAAGGAAATAGTGTATTGAATAAATATTAATGCATTCACACGCTTCACATTACCAACATTGATTATATCAAGTTTTTTTTTTTAATAATTAAAAGGGGTGTTTTTTTAAACCATGGATTGTGGGTTTAATACTTACCACCATATCCACCTCACCACAATATAAACAAATATATAATGACATATATAAACAAGTATATATTAAATTTTTCTTTGGCACGTTTTCAAGCTCATATTTTCACACAATTGACATCTCACGAATGCTCTACACATAATGAATTTTTTTGTTACCACTTTGCTTGGACACCTTCTGGTTTTTAGAGAAGTTTATATTTTCCAATTCGTAGACGAGGTCCCCCCCCGACCTTCTTCTTAATTTCTCTGGATTGAACCAAACCAATCATCCGCTACTCCTCTCAGTTTGGATGCTTTGGTCTTATGCTGCTGAGTCAAATCTATCAAATGCAATGGCTCCAAATATAGAATGAGTCATATTCAGATTGTTTTCACTTTAGAGGAGGTCATCTGGGATAGAAGTAAAATCCCTATATGCGCTTGTTCAGAGCACAAGTCCTCATAAAACCAATAAGTACAAGTCCCTTCCAATCCAATGGAAAGGGGAAGGTAAGGATTTTAAGTCATTCAACACTGATCTTCCTTCAACAAAAAAATTTAATAATAACCAGAGATACTAAAATTTATACCGACTACCAGGGTTTTCTATGAAAAATTAAAGTTTTGCTAATCAATGTTCACGAACTCATAGTTTTTGTGCTTGCTTTGAGGGTAAAAATATTTTTTATTAAGAATCTTGGCTGTCAACTACCACTAAATATTTTAGTTTCCCGTTTGATCTATATGTGTAGCTCACTCGGTTCAGGTCGAGACTCTATAAACTATGGTGTATTTATGTTACAAATCGCTGCTATAATAAAAAATGAATTGTGGGTAATTGGATTATGTGGTAGCAACCCTAAGGGGGGTTTACTATTGGTTTAATACTGCTACTATCGGTACTAAACATTTATGGTTTGAATACTATGTTGGGATACTCTTTACTGTTGATCTGAATACTATTGAATTCTATCAGCGCTGGTTTAATATTACTGATATCATATATCGTATAATTTTTAATGATGTTAGGTTACCTTAGCATTGGTTCTTCCCTAGAATCAGTTGAATACATTTTCTTACTGTTTGTGGATGAAATTACTTGGCGGAAGACTGCCCAAATTTGCTTGTTTGCGGTGGATCTAACCCCTTTTACAAAGCCCTAAAAACCTAGGGATATTAGACATGTTTACTAGGGTGTCCATCCACAAATGTGGAAAACCATCCCTAGGTTTCATTGCAGTAATTGGGTTCAATCTCCGTGGATTAGGTGAACTAGTTTAGACAAACATATTTATTGAACTTACTTGAGTTTTTCCTATAACTGCACTAGTGTTATAGGGCCTCCTTTAATAATCCTCCAATAGGTTATGAGTTCAAACTCATAAATAGTTATTCTGAGATGATTTTTGTATAGTAAAGTCATTAAATTTATCGGGGTCCTGTTATCCCCGATATCTAGGGATAACTAGGAGATCATGTCTCGAGGCCCACAGGTCCTAGACATGGAGTACCGAGAGCAGGATTGACCTGAGCATGGCCTTGGAGGGCCCATCCTTCCTCTTCTTCGCCAGACTTGTCCTGTCAGCAGCAACAACTTCCATCACCATCGGCTTGGACTTGCATTAGAGAGGACTCTTGCTCCATGAGGTAATTGGTCTGAGGTATCATGGTATGTGTCATGTTTGATCATTATAACCTTCTCATATATGCATTAGTTTCCTTTCATTTCTGATAACTGCTTGGATCTTACACTAATCCACTTGACCATTGTTGGAGTGATTAATGGGGTGACTTATCAAGCTTGTATCCATGGGTTTGGGTTAGCCACCAAGGGGGATTTGCAGAGCCATCGTCCACTCCCACCATTCTACCATTTTACATCTTATCTCCCACACATCCATCCCATTCCCCTAGTCTGACCATTAGGATGACCTATTGAGGGTACACTTTGTCTTGTGGGAAGAAGGGGCTAAAGGCCCAGGGGGTAAAAGTAGCTGGTAAAAGATAAAAGCCATAAGAAATGAAACCTAGAGATGCTTTGCCCAGGGATCCCCGAGACGACAGTAAAAGGCCTCTCGATAAAAAACTAAAGGGACCCTAAGAAAAATAATAAAACAAGACCTAACCAAGAGGATGGGAGGTCTCATCACGAGTCAGCCCATTATGTTCATAGGTATCCAGCAGTATNAGGGCAGTGACCTTTGGTTGCATGGCCAAGGGAAAGGGGGTCTCATCACGAGCCAGCCTTATCATTTATGTGAAGATACCAGTGGGTAACACTGTCAGCTTTGGTCACCACGCCAAGGCAGTGTCCTTTGGTCAGACCTTGCAGTAAAAAAGAAAGAAAAAGCAATAAATGAATAATAAAGGCAATAAAGGGCTTGGAAAAAATGCATCCATGACGGGTACAGCTCGCCTCCTACAAAGGCACCCACATACGACACCTACCCTGGGTCTTACTGTGACTGGATATCCCTAGACCATATCACCTCATAAAACATGGCTTGAATGATCTTCTGAGGAAGCTTTCCTTATCTTGTGGGTATTAGCCCAATAGGTTATTCTGTCAGTTTCTTCAGCTTTGTATAGTAGATCTGTGTAATGTCTTTAAGCTCTTAGATGATATGTTAGGGATTTCATGCATGTATTTGATAACTTTAATGATAAAATATGACTAACATTGCTATGATTCTGAGGACTGATGAGCCCATGGAGGGTGTAGTCTTTGATGTGCAGGACCATACCCGGTGGACAGGTACCAGTGGACTGGTACACATGGGGATATGATTAGTTCAGACCTCCATGGGGCTGAAGAGGCCATGAGATGGTTGCTGGGATGGCAGAGGCAGGACAACATTGTGATAAGGACGTTCCACCAGGACACCATAGCAGAGCCCGGCCTAGGGGGGATCACCCACTGCAGATGGGACGATTGCTTTTGATGGACAGGACGTCACCTGAGGCAGCTGGATGTTTTTCTGGAGTGTGTGGCAGTGTGTTGGGGTCATTTGGCACGTGTGGAAGCTTGGAGAAGCCCCAGAGGGGCCAACGTTCTGCTTTCTGGATGTTGATCTTGCCCAAAAAGGGCCAACGTCTCCCTTAGAGGGGCCTGACGTCTCCTTTTTGAGCTCATATTGTGACATTTTTAGCATTTAATGTGATAAACAATGTGATATTACTAGTCAGCCTTGTCGGCTATTTTAAATGACCTATTTTGTAATTAAAGGTCATTAGGATGATATAAATAGAGGACGTTGCCTCTCATTTTTACATAACACAACTCACTCTCTTGGAGAGAATCATTTTTATTCTCTTGTCTTGGTATTTTGCTATTTGAAGTGAGGCACTACTCTTGTGGAGGATCATCTTTGGCATTTTTATGGTGTTTTCTATCATTGGAAGGTTTACAACTAGGGTTTGATAAGCTCTTCATTGATTTGTAAGTTTATTTCTCATGCAAAACTTCTTAAATGAATGGTTGTAGGTTAAATCTCTTGCATTTATTATTACATTGTTATTATTTTGCTTAATCATTGAAACTCTAGGTAGAAAGCACACAAGTAGGTCCTTGCTATATGTCCCCATGATAGAAAATTTGTTTTAGCCATTGATTAAGGAGGATATAGCCTAGCCGTTGCTACACTAGTTCCCCTTTTTCTGAGTTAGCTTTTGAACATAAGTTGAAGAAAGAAGACATCCTAGGCCTAATTGATTTTACACCTAGGGTTTTGACTTTTAGGGTTTGAAAGACCTTGTCTTTGCAACACTTTTCACCCCTAGATTTATGTTTTGAAGCTAGCCTTTTTTTGCCAAGGATTTTTAAGGAAAGAGGGAGGAGCATGAGGCCTTGCTTAAGCAACACCGAAATGAGCCTCCTCCCCTTAGGGTTTTGAATCTATGGCCCTTCCATTGCAACACTATAGAGCCTAACTCTCCTGTCCTTACATTTAGATTCTACCGAGACTTAGCCTTCATTTCTGACTCCATAATACCCTAAGGCACTAGTCTATCCCTCCAACATTGAGTTTATTGTGCCAAAACAACACTTTCAAACTTCTTAAATTTGAAACCCTACTAACCCTAACGTCTCACTAACCCTAATTTGATGATGACGTCATGCCTAGTTTGAGCTGTTGGTTGATATAAAACATTGTGGCTTAGTCATCTAAGTGATAGACATTGATGTGTTGATAATTTTCATTGGTTTATTTGCAAAACGTTGAGCTCTTTTTCTATGAAACTAACCCTAAAGAAGGTTGATGTCACCTTTAGCAAGCTTGACGCAACACTCTTGTTTTGAATGAGAAAGTGATGATATTTTATGATAATTTAAAGATTGATTATATACTTTGAATGTTATATCATCTCAAGTGTTTATTGACAAGTAATATTACAAGCTATAGCCATTTTTACAATCATTGACTTCGTCAATAATTACTGCTATTTATGCTCATGTATATTAAATGATGATAGTCATTAATTTATGAAGTACTGACCACTGTTGCACATTTTAGTTTTATTGTTTCCTTGTCTCACAAAAAGGTGCCTATTTTGTGGTTTATCTTCATCTTGACTATCTCCTTGGCGGTAATTTGTGAAAGGAAAAATTTACCTTGATTCTTTAACCCGTTCCCTTTCAAAACCCCAGATTACCAGGGACGTCTCCCTTGGGATTATCCACCCTAAATAGAAAGATCCCCCCATCGAGGTGACAGTGGGTGGGGAAGCTCCTGTTACGCCAGTTTGATCCTTACCTTTCAAGCTACCTAACCTAGACTACAAAATGAGCGATAACAGGTCCAATGAAATAGAAAGGAGCAAGCTAATCATGGAGCATTCTTCCCTTATAGGCAATTCTTTGTCATCATGTCAGCACTTAGTGTGTTACCTTTTTAAGACCTGCAATTACATTTTCTCTCATCTTGGTCTCTTGAAATACTACATTCATGCATGCTTTATGGCCACTTGTACCATCGATGGAAATAGGGAATGGTCTAGGTAGTGGCAAAGAAGTATCTTGAGGCAAAGGATTTGGTGCAACTAGAACAAATGAGGAACTATTTGCCATAAATTATGTAATGTTCACTCCATTTGGCTTCCAAGTTGGTCCTACAAGATAATCCCATTAGGCCTGGCACAACAAAACTCCTTTAAATCCTTTTTACCCCTCAACACTGTCTGCTATCATTTCTCTTGTTTCTAAGATAAATAACTAGATTTGGCCAAGGGATGTGCCTACTATCACAAACTCATCATTGCTTCCAAATAGAAGTATGAAGAAATGACTTTTAGGAGAATCCCCAGGCTTTGTTGATCCCGCTGATGTAAAAAAACACCTGATTCATCTCTAAATATTATAGACTGTGGTTTTATAACTTATTACCAGCCAGTTTCAAGCCCTATCCTACCTTTTTAAAGCCCTATTTCATCCTCATCCTACCTATTGTTTTCTAATTCAATCCCTATCACTACTCCCTCTCTAATCAATTTATGAAATTATTGTTCCTTGTTGTTCTTTCCAGTTATAAGGATGTTAGGATTTTTTGGGTAGTGTTTGTTGATTATAGAGGTCTTGTAGCTCCTATTTTTGGCTTAGGTATTTCATCCTAACCTTTCTAAAATCCCCAAGAAACAAACCTAAAATATAGGAGGATTCATGATCGTTGTTGTAGTGTTTGCTGCAAAGAAAATGATGAATCTCTCACACTCATTACTTCCACTTGTTCAGGAGGTATAAGATGCTACTTCATTTATAAGAAGATTTCATTTTCCTTCTATAATGGTTCTCAATGTGGAACAACCTTTGATGCTCAAGCATATTTATACATTAATGGATGTAAGGGGAAAGGAGTCTTGAGAAGTGTTTTGAATTTGTCGCTTAAAAGTTTTCTGTTGAAGGTGGTTTGATAAGAATAAAACAATTTTTCAAGAGTTGATTTCAATGTTGAAATAAATGTAGCAAGAGTGAATATCACAATACTACAGAGTAGCAAACTATCCTTCATGTTCAATTATGTTGTTTACATTGTTGTTCAATGTAGCATTGGTATACTCTTGTTTAATTTAGTTGTTGATGATTTTATTTGATTCCCATACAACAATCCCATAAAAGACAATATAGAAATTCCATTTTAGTTAATTTGAAATGTTGTTGAATTGAATTTCTTGTTAACGTTTTCCTATGGATCCTTGGTATTTTTCTTGCAGTGAAATGGGCACTCATAGATCTCCAGGAAAGCTGGAAACTATTATAGTTGAGAATGAAAAGGATGAAATGGGTAAGTGGATCACGTTACGGGTGTCCATTGGATCTTTGGTTTCTTTGCAACCATCATGGAATCAAATTTGGGCAAAAAAAAGAAGACTAGACAATTTAAAATGTCATTGGAAAGGTGTAGTAAGGACATTTAAGCAGAGCCAACAAGGTGAAAATGTGGAGAAGGTGATTATAGCTCATGTGTATGATCGCAAGGAAATAATCAAAGAGTTTGTTCCCAAACAAGAAAAATTTCTGAAATTGGACTAAATTGTAAGGGCTCATCATTTTGTAAGCATTGAAGTTTTTTTTCTTTTTTTTTTTTTAATTTGGGATTTGAGTAATAAAATATGAATTCCCTAGCTTAGATGGATACTTAATGTTGTTTATATTTTTTATGTGTAGCTTTGTGCATTTCTAATTTTTAAGAATGGAAGCATGTGGAGAGTATTACCAGTATTTTATGTGTTTTCCATTCACAAATAAGAGAGATACTCTATGAGGGAAAGAAATCCATGTCATTGAGGGAAGAAGGGGTTTGGTTTTATAAGTATGATTGCTTTCTTCCAATTAGTAAAAGGGTTGGAAAAACTGAAGAAGACAAGTTGGCTACACTTCATGAAATTGGCTTACCAAATTCTAATCCAACATTAATTGATTGCATACGTTCAAAATTAGTTCTTGAAATTCAATCTGGTATGCGGATGAAGGGTGGTGCATGTGATCATTCTGGTATGCACTTACAATTTTTGGTTTTTTCTGAAGTGTTCAAGGAAGAGGGATCTATTCGAATGACTAAGAAAACATATTGTTTCACAAACCCCTATGACATGTTATTATCCAACTTATTTTACTTTGGATGGAATACAAGATTACATCTTGTGAATGAAGAGCAATTAAAATGTGTGTTGAGTGTAGAGACACTTCATTTTAGGTAATGTTTTACAATTTTGGTTTTTCCTTTTCTTTGAATTTCACAATGTTTGACATCACTTTCTAACTATTTTTTCATTTTCTTTAACCTATATATATTCAATACCGAGACAAACTCTCTATGTTTCTTTTAAGTTTCGACGTTTTAGGCAGATAAGGGAGAACATGGATTGGATTTGGATGCCAATAGAGCAAGACAATGACGATGGCACTCATTCTTCTATAATATCCATTGATGTTTTGAAGGATGGTGCACATTTCAAAACATTGTACATGGAAGAAAACTAGAATTTGTTTGAAGTTAGAAGACACCTTGAATTCGAAGAGGAATTGAGCCCTAAGGAAGACTTCTATTTTATTCACAATGGGAAAAGGGTGAGAATTTGATAGTTTATGTATGTTTCTTCATTTTATAAACATAGTTTATTACTTACATATTAATGATTTCTATCAGACAGATTGGTAAAAGACAAGAGAAGAGCATCATGTGAAAAAGTTGTGTTCATGCCCATACATTAGAAATTAGAGGAACATGACACAAGGTGAATCCTCTCCAACCATATGTTTGGAAACTCTTCTGATATTAGTTGTGATCTCTATATTTTAGAACTAATTTTGAAAATTACTACTTCAATTTATTTTGGCAAGAGAAGGTACGATTTTGTTCACTGAGCTTTTTTCACATAATTTGTATTGTTATTTATTACTACGTTTCTAGGCCAATATATGATGAAATTCAAGTGTTTTAACTCAACCTCTTTTCATCCCATGTTCAGGGAAATACATGGAAAATCATATGGACTTTCAAAGGTTGGTCTACACTTGGAGATGGACAGTGGCATATTCAAGAGCTCAAGGATAGCCAACACTCTGCATATTTTCATCCCACTTTGTTTTGAGCTTATTCTGGATGGAGGAGTATATATTGATGTTGATGTAATGGGGATTTAGGAGGGTTACTAGTTTATTTGATTATATATATGCAAAATTATTAATTTTTTTTTGATAAATCTAATTTTAGAACTCTGAGTGTTGTTAAAAGACTAGTTTTTTGCTCCCTTGTGGAAACCAACATTTGTAATATTCTATACTATCAAGAAAATTCTAGATGGGAAGTAGTTATTTCCCTCTCTTTTTTGAATGACATAAATGCTTAAATGCATAAATGTAATTCTATATTAATATGAATAAAATTACATTTTTTCCAATGAAAAAAAATGTATTCTGCTCTGAGTTATCAATTGTTTCCCTAAATTCATTACTACATTTCTAGCCAATATTTGATGAGTTTTTGTATAATGGTTTAATTAGCTGACTATAAGATGATCCCAAGTCTAGCATATTCTCCTGGGAGTTTAATTTGTTCCATTTTATTCCTAATTGATGAATATAACAATGATAGACTTGGGGAGTGTTGGTTGTGGAGCCTGATTATCTTCTTGATTCATAGGTCCTTGCTTTCAGTCGTGTTTATACCCCATGAAGTATTTACACCCCAGAAGTATGTACACTCTTCCATGTGGGGGAGTGCAG
>JASDQU010416304.1:0-10307 GCA_032191745.1 Picea mariana
AAGTTGTTGGAAAATATGATTCAATTTTGAATCATGTTGCCTTCAATAAGACCTTGTTGTCATCAAGATGGTTAAGCTTTCTAGTAAACTCATAATGACTAAAGAATGAAATTATCTCACAAGTATAGAGCAAACCTTATAGCAAAATTTTCCTTCTATTCTCTCTTACTCCCGTATCTCTTCATTTGATTGAGTTTTTATTCTTTGCCAATAAGTTATGGTTGTTCAACTACCTTCCTTTTGTTAAGATTATTTAGCTTAGCTAATTTGTTGAGACAAATAAATAATAATACATAAATAAGGGTCTATTTAAACAATAACTAAATAGGTGGGACCCCTTGTCACTCCATTTTCATTTTTTAAATGATTGTCAAAACATGAAACATAATACCCCAAAAAATTAACTCAAGTATTCACCTTGTAACTCCCATCCTCATAAATAGTCAAAATATTTTAAGATCAAAATAAAACATGAATATAGCCAAAAATATATTCATACGCATGATGTCCAAAAAAATCATGTCTAAATATGTCCTTGTGTTCCGAAACATTGTTTATCACACCAATAAGATTTTTCTTCAAATGAAAATCAGTAAAAAGCACTAAAAACCATATTTTTTGTGTGAGACATTTTGCCTCTTTTCATTGTTGCCTTCTTTTGATCCCATTTCTTACTTTTCCTGTGCAATAGTCTTCAGCTGATTAAGACCTTGTGAGCAGATCTCATTGATGACATGGGAGCAACTATATTTGAGGTGAAGATGGTAAGACACGGATTCAGAGGAATCTTTGGAGGACTTGGAAGGATTGGCCACTCCTTTTCCTTTATCTAGATATTGCTTGGGAACATCAGTTTTTAGCCTTTTTCTTGCATGAGAGGACTATATTGGTGAGGCATCGTGATAAAAGTGGGCATTTGGGTTGATCAGCGGTGGAGGATGGGGTAATGACAACGACACCGTAGGCCAACCATGGTGATGAGCTATAGGTTGATGAATAATTTCTTTCTAGCCATCATTGGCAGGTGGTTCTGACTGTATAGACACATGAGGGGGGACATGGATACCAGAGAAATTTTGGCATGGCTGGAAAGGAGGCCTCTCAGGTATAGGTTGCATAATTCCTTGTTCAGCTAGATGAAAAAACCCAGATTAGAAAAGTTGATTTAGTTCTTGTGGATCAATGTCAAAATGTATCGAAAATTGTGGCCTTTTATGGCCTCTTTTCCAAGTATTTCCTCTGCCTCTATTTGCACCTCTTCCATTGTTGCCTCTGCTAAAGAAACTCATCCCGAAGCAATATTCCAATCATGTTATGAAAAACTCTTAACAATCCATGCATCAATACTTTGCCTAAATAAAATCAAAAGGTTGGCTCTATCATTTACAACAAAAGCACATGCAGTCCATCCATCCATCATACTTTTAAATTCAATAATCAATTTCCATTTGAATAGGGAATGATAGGGCTATTGGGAAGATGGGAGGATTTGTAATGAGAAAAAAATTCTAGCATGGATGAGAACGAAACAATTAATATTGTTCAAGCAAATGCAGAGGTAACTTCCTTATAAAAACAATGTCTATGTATCCAAACTTCCAACACCAGTCATCATATAGTCCTTTTGTTTTCCTTTTAATCCTTTTTTTTTAAATGAAACTCATAATAACATAACAGGGAATAAATTAAATGTATTTGGGAAGGTGGTGGGCATATAATGAGTAGAAAGTGAGATAATGAACGGGAATGAGATGATTATTGTTCTATTACATGAAAGAACATTTATTGACTTTAAAATTGACATTGCCATCATTTGCTGAAAGTCTTTCTCTGTTAACAATTCAAATCCAAGACACGACAATTTTTATAGTGCTCAATATGAAACCCAAGGAAAATTTCAGGACTATCTAACTTTACAATTTCCATTTCCCTTTTTTCTTTTTTTCTTTTTTTATAGATGTCCATTTAAATTAGCAAAACATTTTGTAGTAGATTGTTTACAAAGTCATTTGAAACCATATTTCCTCAAGCCAGCATGGGAGGCTGAGAAAAAATAAATCCATTGATCTTTCATCACAAAAAATTTGTCTCACAACCCCAATAATTGTTTCATAAACGGTTTGGGTTCGAAACCTCAATGAGAAACTAGTGGTCATCATTTTTTTCAAAACCATATAACTTCAAAATTGACCAAACCCTCATAAATAAGTAACAAATGAGCCAAGACGTCATGGATATAACCAGTCTTTCCCACTGTCGGGTCAACACCATAACAAATATCAAAACCCAATTTTGAATTTACTAACTTCCCATATATCGGATAAAAAACGAGGCCTGGGCAGACATATGGGAGAAATATTTTGAAATGGGGGTTGCAAAGTAAAACAAAAAAAAATCTCTTCCCAAAACAAAACTTTCCACAGACCTCCCAAAGTGGTCGTAAGGCAAACACATAGGTCTCCAGTATATTTTCAAATAGTGGAATGATAATACGAAGGGCCAAAAATATTCCAAGGACTAGGTAGAGGGCGTGGGATTACACAATAATCACAAAAACCCAAATGTTATTTTTATTTCACAGACAAAACCCTTCAAAATTTAATCACAAGAAATGAGTGAAACCGAATGTATTCACCATAATCATTTGCCAACAGTCATATTATAATAACCAACATTGATTATGGGTGCAATACAACGACATACTTCAAACAAAATGGAATGCCAAATAAATATTCCATCTTGAAACATTTAAATTCCAACAGGAAGAAACCCAATTTAAATGTAATTTGCACAGCCAGAATGCCCACATACATCCACTGTAATCTTCGAAAAGAAAACAAAATCTGCATGCAAACTCTAAAAGCCAACATAACGATTTTGTTTGGAGTAGAGTGAGATTTCATGAATGGAGAGATAAGATCCAACATACCCGTAAGGAGAATGCCAGAAAGCTAAAGAGCACCATTAATCTTCCAAAGGATGAGCAAAACGGAGGCAATACTAACCATAGCAACCAAAACAAGCATGATTATAGTGAAGGTGACAACTTCGAGGTTGGGTAAGAATGACGTGAAATAAATACATTTGGTTTCCCCTCTTTTCACATTAATTTCCATCAACCACATCCAAGTATGGAGCACACCCAAACTTCCAAAACATTTTCCATAAAACACATAGTCAACCGTGTATATCCAATTTGCCACATAACCTTTCCAATTCAAAATCGAATCAGTCCCCCTACACAGATCTCATTAGTATTATATGTTCATTCAACACTTAGCACCAAAACATGTCCCACATTTCTTACTAACAGAGAATTTCCATTCCATAAAACATATCAATTTCCCACAATATATAACAAGTATAGCATAAGTCCAATACACCATAAGTTGTGATGTGTCCTGTACTTGGAGTTTGAATAATATGTCAACATCTAGGTATAGAAAAATAAACCAAAATGCTTATTAAAACAAACATTTTGTCCTTTTTTTTATTTTTTTTAAAATCAAATTGTCAGCACACTCAACATCCATCAATTGCACATGGAAACAGACTAGAATTTCTTGGTTTAGCTTTAATTGTAGAATCTTTCTCATAAGATAATCATGAGCACAAATAAAAGAAGTGCTTATCCAATTCACCACATAACATTTCCAATTCAAAATCGAATTGGCCACCCCACATAGATCTCATAAGTATTATATGCATGTTCAACACTTAGCACCAAAACATGTCCCACATTTCTTACTAACGGAGGATCGCCATTCCATAAAACATATCAATTGCCCACAATATATAACAAGTATACCATAAGTCCAATACACCATAAGTTGTGATGTGGCCTATACTTGGAGTTTGAATAAAATGTCAACATCTAGGTATAGAAAAATAAACCAAAATGCTTATTAAAACAAACATTTTCTCCTTCTTCTTCTTTTAAATGAAATTGTCAACACACTCAACATCCATCAATTGCACATGGAAATAGGCTAGAATTCCTTTGTTTATTTTAAACTGTAGAATCTTTCTCGTAAGGTAATCATGAGCGCAAATAAGAGAAGTGTTTTCCATCATTGTTTTCCTAAAAAGGGGTCCCACCTATTTAGTATTATCTTAAATGTATATAAGTAATAATGCATTGCAACTCATTTGCAAGCATTGATTTCATGTTGCACTTTTGGGCGTCAAAAAATTGGCAAATCCACAGGGAAATTTGTTCTCAACAGATTTAGAACTCAAAATGCTTGGTTCCATAGACCGGTAAAAATAGATGATTGAAAACTACTCGGAAAAAAAAAGTTATGCAACAGGGGGAAAATGATGGTTTAAGGAAAATGATGAGACAGGACTTTGGGGAATAACTTATGGAAAGTAATATGTATGAGGGTAGTTTGTACTGTATGCATAAAAATTGAATAGGGTTCATAGTCAATAACACTTTTAAAATTTCAAGGAGAATGTTTCTGATATGATCTTGAATCGAAGGATGGATGGAAGAAAGGGATAGCAGAAACAAGGAAGAAAACAAAATGAACTATACTAAAATAGCATTGAAAGAAAAAATATATTCCATCAATGTCTCAAAAGGAGGACACCTTGACAGTTGTGTGTACATTATTCTCATCAATCAACAATACTTACAGAATGACATCGTTATGGAAAAATTGATCCAGATGACCATGCGAAACCAACAATAGAAATCAAAACTCAATAAACCTAAAAAAAAAAACCCAGTAAAATAAAGGACTATATACAACAGTCATGTTTACACAAAGTGTTAGTGATCAAGCTGGTTCCACATAATGTTTGAAGTAGGAACCATTAGTATTGTAAGTAAACAATCACCCCTCCAAGTCCTTTAGAATGTATGAGTTCGTGCCAAGGATAAAAGCGAATTTGAAAGGACCTATCCATAATTTTTAGAATTTAGAATGTCTCCATCTTTCAGCGTGGGATGAGTCCCATAGTAGGACTTTGTCATCAATCTTGAATTCAACAACCTTTGTTCGTTTGTTAAAATACTTTTTCATTGTTTGTTGCCTTCTTTTTAGGTTCTCCAAGGAAAAGTTTATTTGTTCTTCTAGGGATAACAATGGATTTATCCTCTGGGGAACATTAGAAGAATTTAATTCTCCAGTTTGTAACATCAACCATAAGGAGGAAAGCTATAGCTCAGTAGGTAGAATAGCCTCTTGCTCATATATGAGCTGGAAGGGAGTAAAGTTCGTACTTGCTTTGGTGGTTGTACGATCTGTTGAGAGGGCATAAGTGAGAAGTTTGTTCCACTAGCGAGGTTTGTCTTCTATGATTCTCTTTATGATCCTGACCAGATTCTTGTTAGTGGACTCTGCTTTCCTATTTCCCTGAGGGTAATAAGCATATGAAGTGAAATGTTTGACACGTAAATTAGTCAGAAATTGGGTCAATTTTGCAAAAATGAAGGTTGGGCCATTGTTCGTAATGATCTCTAATGGGATGCCAAATATGGAAAAGATATTATATTATAGAAAAGAAACTACCTGCTCATCATGTGTGTGTCTAAGAGGAACAACCTAATTACACTTAGTAATGTAATCAGTGGCTGTCAAAAGAAAGATATGCCCTGCAAAAGATGGAGGTTTGATAGGACCAATAAAGTCTAGGCCCCACTTAAAAAAAGGGAAATCTAGAAGGACGGGTTGTAAAGACATGGTAGAAAGGCATTCTTTCCCAGCAAATCTTTATCATTTATCATAGGATATTACAAATTTATATGAATCGCAGAATATCGTTGGCCAGTAATAACCATTTCTTATGATCTTAAAAGTAGTAGCCTTAGCAGAAAAATGGTCACCAATGTGAATGAAAGATGTTGATGATCCATGGATCTTGCGTAATAATATTTGTGCTTCCTCTTCATTTACACATCGAAGTAGAAAACCATTAGTAGACCTCCTAAACAAAAGGTCTCCTAAAATGATATACTTGGAAGCTTCAAGGCAGAGTCTCCTTCTCTAGTGAGGATCCAACCTATATGGACACCTTTGATACTGTAAATAATACACCAGATTTTTATACCAAGGATGCTCAGCTAGAGAGAGACTATGATTTTCAATATAAAATATCTTTGAAAGAGGATTATCTTGGTTGTCAAGTTCTTCACTTGGTCCAGGGTGTTGAGCTAAGTGAAGGGCTAAGTCTCATCCCTTGATTGTCTTCGAAGTCATAATCGTCAAATCATGTTCCTGAATTCTGGAAAGTCAATGTGCAATTTTCCCTAAAAGATAAGTTTGTGAAAGCATAAACTTGACAACAGGCAAAGGGACTTTTACCTGCATATGTTTTCCCACAATAAAATGGTGAAATTTTTCTCTAGCCTTGACAAGAGCAAAAGCATGTTTCTCAATATAAGAGTATTTGATCTCCTTGTCTGATAGACTTTGAATCATGTAAGTTACAATTTTTTCATTGTTTTGGTCTTCACATTGTTAGAGGATAGCAGAAATTGCTTCTTATGTGGCATTGGTATATATGATGAATTATTTCTCAAAATTCGGTTTTGCCAAAACCGGTGCGGAACTGATTGCCTTATTAATCCTAAGGAAAGCATTATTGAACTCATATGTCCACGAAAAAGAACAATCCTTCTTCATAAGATTATGGATTGGTTTAACCATGATAGAAAAATCAAGAACAAATCTACTGACAAAATTAATAATGCCCATGAAAGCTTGAACTTCTTTCTTGGAGGTGGGGGCAGGGAGGTTTAGAATGACAGTAATCCTCTCGTGATCTATACGTATCCCTGAATCAGAAACAATGTGACTAAGGAGCTTACCCTTCGTGACACCGAAAATAGATTTGGAAGGATTTAAAGAAATGTCAAATTTTCTACAGCACATGAGAAATTTTCTAAGATGACTGAAATGTTTCAACCAATTTTTAGAATAAATAGTCAAATCATAAAGATAAACTTGGATAATCTTACCGATTAGATTGTCAAAATCTATCTGCATAGCTCTTTGAAAGGTGGCACCTGCATTATATAAGCCAAAAGGCATGCATTCAAGATCAAATGTTCCCCAACGTGTGGTAAATCTAGTTTTATATCTATCAGTCATTTTTACCTTGATTTGATTATACCCAGAAAAACCATCAAGTAAGGACATCATTTGAAACTTTGCAGCCTATTGTAAAATAATTTCCATATCAGGAAGTGGAAAATGGTCTTTGACACTTTCTTTATTCAATGTGCATAAATCGACACTTAATCTGATCTAGTCGGTAGTTTTCCGAATAGGGACCATATTTGATACCCAATTGGAATATTTAATTGGAAATATTATATTAGCCTTCAACAATTTTTCCAATTCTTTCCTAATAGTAGCTTCGAGCACAGGGTTAATAGGTCTTTGCCTTTTCCTAACTAGTTTTACCCCTTCCTTGATAGGAATGGCATCTTGTATGAGAGCGGGATTAAAACCACGAATATCCTTGTATGACCAGGAAAAAACACCTTGAAATTCACTGAGTAATTCTATGAATTTCGCTTTCTCTTCATCAGAACATTGGGCACCTAGTTTAATCATCTTTGGAGATTTAGATGTCCCAATATTTAAGGAAATGGTATCACCAACTTTACTTTTAGACTCCTCTTCCTTATGTGTTTCTTTGTTGCCTACATCACTTGACAGAAATGAACTTACGAGAGGAGTCAAGCCTTTAGGAAATTTTTCATCTTCAACAGAGATGATTTTTTTGGGCTTAAACGATTCATTTTGTATGAAAGCGTGAATGCCTTCGTCACTCAGTAAATCTTCCATGATTCTATGTTATCAGGGATGTGAGGACGATATATATATTGGAACGTACAATTAGGTCTTTGAGGTAAAAGTTGTTGGGTAGGGGATGTTGCAAAAACAACTAACCTATCAACCATTGAATTAAGTTCCCTCTTAACATATAACATATTTGAAATCAGCATCCAAACAGATTAAGTATAAAATTTAAGTAACTTATTGCTTGGTGAAAAAATATTACGTACAAGATTTACAATAATTTCAGAATCACCAAAAATTGTAAGTTAGCCACAACCAAGGTTGTATGCATTTTCGATGCCTAACAATAAGGCCTCATAATCGGTGACATTATTTGTGCAAGAAAATTCCAACCTATAAGATAAATTGTGGATTTTACCTATAGGAGAATACAGAATGATGTCGGCTTCACTACCTACGTTTGAACTTGAACCATCGAAATGCATGTGCCACATGACATCATCAAAATCAACTAGTTCGAGTATAGTGTCACATTCATCAGCAAAGATAGAGTACACTCTCAAATATTCTTCGAGATAATTTACATTAGGTTGGGTAACTCTCTCTATATACAGTGAAATTATTCTTTCCCTAAGGACTATAATGTTTTTTCCGTTACGAGGGATGGAAAAATGTGTACCATCAAGTGAAAGATATCCACCAGTTAAGGCTTGCAAACAACCTTCCCAAAATAATTGAGTAGTTACTCACCGGAATATCAATTACTTGGATGTTTAGGGTTGTTCTTATCTCAGGATGTGCACACAAAACTAAGGTTACATCCTTGATTTCACCTACAGTTGATTGATGCAAACTGTTATAAGAGAGCATGCTTCTAGAATTTTCATTGGTGCAAGATAAGCCAATCTCTTCCATGATAATTTTAGACATCACACTTGGACCAGACCTACCATCAATTAGGAAACAATGAGATATTTTATCCATGATTTTTACTGAAATATAGAAAGGGGTTTTTTCCTAAAATTATTTACACTTATCTTATTTATAGTTGAGTCCTCTTCTTTTGACTCTTGAAATAGATTGGTTATGGTAGAAATACTTCCTTCCATAAAGTTATTAAGATGCTTTTGTTGTTCCGGGACGAAAAACATGTCCAAAAGGGTAGCATCAGCGTTGATATTAGCCAATTGTTTAAGGATATTGTACTTAGAAGAGGGAAGAAGAGAAGACATGTAATGTACCCAACCACCCATAAGATAGGCTACACCACTTCAATCCCACTCTGGACTAATTTCGACTCATGATCTAACTTTTAATTAATAAATATGCATGAAGTATTCACATGCATAGATCAAGATTTATGCTACAACATAAATAAATGAGACATATGTCATGCACAACAATAACCATCAATCATGCATATTACAGATATGAATTTCACAGATAAATAAATACATAGCGGAATAAATACATAGGTAAATAAAACCATGACAGAGAGCACTTATCTTTCATAAAACGAATCACCAACTGATTGCAAACCAAGGACATTCCACCCAACTGTAGACATTGTTGTTCCAAGTATCAACAACAATGTTACCCTCGATCCAGGGCTATGAATCCACAAGGACGGTTCCAGAGTGTCACTCGGCTTCCAAAACCATTCAACACTCAACATCTCATAGGCTTCTCAGCACCCACATCAATCCAAATTACACCACCTCTCTTCCACCCAGCCTACACAACCCAAGAGAATGGACCCCCTTCTCTGCCACACAGTCTCGCAGGTTTTCCATCTCCTTCTAGGGCTCCAGTGAATCTGATCAAGAATCTCTATGCAAGGACTCTCAGGATTCACAACTATGAGAAAAAATGAACACAGGCCAAAGCATCTCATACATTCAGGCCTTATTTCATGGCTGGAATACACCAGTAGTGTTTACATCCAACAAACCATGGCTCCTCTCCAACAATTTGTTTTCCCTTCCCAAGTGAAACACGAATGAAGAAAGACAAGTGGGTGAAAGAGTGAGTGGAGAGAGAACAGGGTGAAAGGTGTGAACAATGAACAATGAACCATGAGTGAGTGAGTGAATTAGTGAAGAAGAAGCAACCCCCACCATACACCAAACATGGGTTTGTGTATTGGAATTAAGAAACCACTTGGCCTTCCCCCCAAAAAACTCATGTAACTATTATTCTCCATTAAAACAAGAATGGGTAAATAAAATATAAAATAAATACTTATCCCCTCAAGCCCCCTCTCTTGTGGAATCATAACCCCCTATAACTCTTATGCTTGTCCTTCTAGCAGCCAATGATGTATTTATTATTAATAATGATCAAACATTACATTTCTAGGCACACTGGCCTCTTTTAATGGTTTGGGAACTCTGTCCTTTAATAGATTAACAAAATACATTATTTAATATGAGGCTCAAAACCCGGGGTGTTACATCCCCTCCCCCTTATTTTGTAGCTATCCTCGGTGCATATACAAAAGAGAAATCAAAATCTCAAAATTTATTCAAAAATTTGATGGTAGTCTGCTTG
>JASDQU010416306.1:0-10307 GCA_032191745.1 Picea mariana
TTCTTATCTTTTAACATGAATTGCATGTACAGAAGTAAACAAAATCGGATATGCTTGTCTCATGGCATCCTCCATTTCCCATGTAGCCTCATCTAGGCCAAAATGTCTCCACTGCACCTTTACCTGTGCAATGGTTCAGTTCCGGAGCAGGGTTTCCTTTCTGTCCAATATGCATTGAGGTTCTGGTAGAAATTCTCCCTTCGGTTCCACCTGCATCACTGACCAGTCAATTATATGATTAGCATCATGTATATATTTCTTAAATAATGAAACATGGAAAACATTATGTGCTTTTATTGTGGGAGGAAGTGCTAGTCGATAGGCTATAGGTCCCACTCTATCTAGAACCTCAAAGGGTCCACAATACCGGGGTGCCAACTTGGCACAATCTCCCATTTTAAGGGAACTCCTTTTGGGCTTAATTATGATATATACATGGTCTCCCATTTTGAACTCTCTTGGAGTTCTCTTTTGGTCAGCATAACTTTTCCGTCGGTTCTGAGCGACCTTCAGATTTTGTTTTATCTGAGTCACTTGTTGTTCCATTTCTTTCAACATGTCAGGTCCAAAAGAAATCCTATTTACAGGATTACTCCAGCTGACTGGAGTATTACACGGCCTACCATAGAGGACCTCGAAGGGACTCATCTTTAGGGATACTTGGTAGTCGTTGTTGTAGGCGAATTCTTCCAATGGCATGTAGTCCTCCCATTTCCTGGGTTGATGCATTACATGCATCCTTAACATATCCTCTAATATTTGATTCACTCTTTCTGTCTGTCCGTCGGTTTGAGGGTGATAGGCGGTGCTAAACAACAATTTGGTCTCTAAACCAGTCATCAGTGATTTCCAAAAATTGGAAGTAAATTTGGTGTCTTTGTCAGACACTAACTCTTTCGGCATACCATGCAGTCTGAACACCTCTTTCATGAATACCTGGGCGATATCTATCGCCTTGCAGATTGATTTGACGGGGATGAAATGAGCAGACTTGATCAGTTTATCCACCACTACCATAATGGCGTCATTATGTTTGGTTGAAGTTGGCAATCCAGTGATAAAATCCATGGAGATGGTTTCCCATTTCCATTCCGGGATGGGTAAAGGGTGTAATAGTCCTGCTGAGTGTACTTTAACCTGTTGGCACTCTATGCATTGGGCCAAATATTTGGCTATGTCTTTCTTCAATCCGGGCAAATAAAATTGTTTCCAGGTGGCAGTGACCATTTTCTGGTATCTTGGGTGAACAACATATGGTCTTTTATCTAGTTCATCCATCATGAACCTCTTCAAGTCGTCACAATTTGGAATGTACAGTCTATCTTTGTAAGTGAGCAGACCTCCTTCGGTCATCTGGTAGCCTTCATATTTTACTCCAGCGGGTTCTTTCTGTAGGTACAGGGTCACAGTCTGAACGAAGGGATCTGTCTCTTGTGCATTTATGATTCTGATCTTGACATCTGTCTCGCAGGTACTCACCGCTGCCAGGCGAATTGTTCTCATGCTTCTGCTAAGGGCATCAACCACCCTATTTTCCTTCCCTTTAATGTGTTTGATTTCAAAATCAAATTCGCTAAGGAGGGCCATCCATCTAACTTGTCTAGCATTGAGATTTGGTTGGTCAAACAAATATCACAATCCACAGTGATATGTCATAAGTACAAATTTTCTTCCCAAGAGGTAATGCCTCCACATTTTCAAGGCATGCACTATGGCAGCCAGATCTAGATCATGAGTCACATAGTTGACTTCATGTTCATTTAATTTTTGGGATTCATAGCAGATCACACTTCCTTTCTGCATAAGGACTCCTCTGAGCCCTTCCTTACAGACATCTGTGCACACAAGGAATTCAGCTTCTGGGTCAACGATTTTCAACACGAGTGCATGGGTCAGTAGATGTTTCAGGGTTTGGAATCTTTCTTCAAATTTCTGTTTCCACAGGAATTTTGTCCCCTTCTTCTGGAGGGCAGTGATTGGACAACCAATCTTGGAGAATCCTTTTATAAATCTCCTATAGATTCTGCTAATCCCATAAAGGATCTGATGTCTGAGACATCCTTTGGGGTAGGCCATTCCATGATAGACCTGATCTGCGGCACACTCCTTGCCACATCATTGACTGTGGTAGCTTCGTGAATGTTATAAACTTTTTGACTGTTCTATTTTCGGTGTGGACAGTCTCTCAGGAGATGCTCTTCTCTGCAACCCCATCATTTCAAAGGTTCTCTCTTTGGGTTATTAGTATTTACTGGTATAGGTCCAGAAGTTTAATTTCCATCCGATGAGGGAAAGTTCTGCTGGAGTACACTACGGGCTAGAAAGTTCATTATGGGGTTCTTCTTGTAGTTCTTAAATCCTGAGGATTTAATCCCCTTTTTCTGAAATCTCAAACCACTCTTCTGTTTCTAGTCTCCACAAGACTCTGCCCGATGTCCATATTGTTCATGACAATATGTTTCCTTTCGAATAGTGTCTACTAAGGTCTTTGGCTCGTCAAATTCAATTCGGTTCTGGTATTCCTTGGGTATACCACTGATGAAGTGTTGCGCCTTCACCTTTTCTGCCTTGATGTAGAGTAATTATCTCAATAAGTCGAGGAATTTGTTGACATATTCCTCTATAGCGAGTTTCCCCAGTTTGAGTTCATAAAACTCTTTAGCCTTCTCGTCGAAATATTTTTCCAACAAATACTTCTTTCGAAAGTACTTCTCAAACTGTTTCCAGGACAGGTCCTCCTTGCGGATCCCTTTCATATTATTAAGATCTTCCCACCAGATGGAATATTTTCCATTCAGATTGAAAGTGGCCACTCGGGCCTTCAAATTCTCTGAAAAATCATGGACTCTAAAATATTTCTTCAGTCCAAGTAGCCAGGCCTTGGCTTCCTCTCCCTTCTTTATCTCACTGTCGAAGGAGGGAGGTTTGGCCTTTCTGAATTCATCAAATTTATGACCCTTGGAAGTCTTTTTCTTCTTCTATTTTCTTCAATAATAGGAACTGGTCTTGCTGCTGGAAGAGCCTTCTGAATCGCCAGCTTCCTTCTCAGAGGAATCGTCTGGCACTGGTCCTTTACCTCTGGGGTGGACCTTCCTTGAGGTCATCCTCTCAGTATGGCCACTTATATGACCATGTTTCTGCATCTCGAGTTCATGTTGCATTTGTCGTTGTAGGTCTGATAAGCTCTGCGGTAAAACTGCATTAATTTCAGTTTGCTTTTCTTGTTCTTTCATCATCCTTTCATTGTCGGCCTTGCAGCTTTGCAATTCAACAATGAGACTCCTCACAGTCTCTGCTAGATCTGGAGGGGTTCCTATTGCTCTTCTTTCGTAAGACTCTTCATCTCTATTGTGGGAGCCTTCTCCCACCTCTTGGTGAGTCACCATTTTCTGTGCCTGTAAATTCCCGCGGCTGGTCGTCTGCTTAGGTTAAAAGACAAATGCTGGTTGTTAGTCAAGAGTTAGATACATTTTTATAACCGACGCATAAATTCATATTTTCACATGTATGCCCATATAACAATGGTTTTTCATTTGGGTCTTAATCCTTATCTATCCAGCCATCTAAATTGCAAGAGACTCTACCTACTTTAGTAGGTAGCCATCGTAACACTAAAACAGGACAACGTAGTTCATGTCCCAGATTACAGTTTCATTCTGCAATCCTTCTTATTAAAGAGAAAACGCAGATGACAATATATTCTTACGTTGCTCGTGCCTGGGCCCAAGTAGGACAAGTGTTGTAACCATGCTCCGATACCAATTTTTCACACACCCACTACCATAATAAAAAAAAATTAGTTTCTTTCTGCAGAATCAGAGCCCCCGAAATATCTACGGAGGCCTAGCGTAAACTAGTTCTCTCTCTCTCTCTCTGCTCCCATGTGATCATGGATCATGATCACAGGTCAAATAACCATGGTGCCTCTCAATAATTCACGACTCGGTGCTACAGAGATGTCGAATCGTTCGACTCTGCAATCGTCGAACCCCGACAAGGCTAGCGACTGGCCAATAGGGACAAATCCCAACAGGGTTAGCGAATGGCCAATAGGAACGAGCCCTGTCGTGCGATTGAGTGGAGTACAGGTGGCAATAGGGAAGCACGACACGGTGGGACACATGATAGGAGACGAGTCCCACTTCACACGCCACACCATTCTGGACCCCCCCCCCATNTAGGGAAGCACGACACGGTGGGACACATGATAGGAGACGAGTCCCACTTCACACGCCACACCATTCTGGACCCCCCCCCATTAAAGGCAGAATGGCAAGGGGGCTCTGGAATTCGCCTGAGCATCGTTGATCGAGGCGAATTAATCTCGACCGTTCAAGAGTTGCGCGTTCGATTCCGGACCCCCCCCCACTTAAAGGAAGAATGGCAGGGGGGATCTGGAATGAAGCCTCAGCCGTCGATCTGGGCGGGTGGACTCTGGACGTCCAGATCTACTCACTACTTACTCTAATGCGCATTCATGCCCCAGCTTAAAACCGACATCTCTTCCTCACATCTAACGGTCGTATAGACCCTGAGATCCTCCGAAAGAATCTTTTCTGTTCATCGAGACTTATCATGATGAGAGTCCAAACTCTCGACCATGGGGCTCCTGAATTCTTGATCCCCGGTTTCCCGATGTGGTTAATCTCTTGACATGTAGCCTCCTTAAATCGGACGGTCCATGACTGCTTCGGGGTTTCCACCATGGAAAGTCTCGATCTCTCGTCCCCAGAACTTTCAAATTTGCGATTCTCGTTTTCCCAAAATGAGTAATCTCGCGACACATGGCCTCCTTAAATCGGACGGTCCATGACTACTTCGGGGTTTCCACCATGGAAAATCCCGATCTCTCGTCACCAGGACTCCCGAATTCGTGATTCTCGTTTTCCCAAAATGGGTAATCTCGCGACACGTAGCCTCCTTAACTCAGACATTCCACGACTGCTTTGGGGTTTCCACCATGGAAAGTCCCGACTTCTCGTCACCAGGACTCCCAAATTGATGATTCTAATTTTCTCGAAACGAATAATCTCGCGACACATAGCCTCCTTGAATCAGACGGTCCACGACTACTTAAGCGTTTCCACCATGGAAAGTCCCGATCTCTCGTCACGAGGACTCCTGAATTCTCGATTACTGTATTCCCGAAATGGGTAATCTCGCGACACGTGGCTTCCATAAATCAGACGGTTCATATCTACTTCAGGATTTTCGCCCCTATTCACTGGGGGTTTGACCCTCGGGTATCTCCTGATAGATCCAACGGCTGTCAGGTTTTTCCAGCCGAGATCTGACGACTCAGAGAGGTTCCTAACTTGTGCATTCTCCCATGACTCCCTGGACATGGAAAAATCAACGGTCCAGATGTTCTCCTAGACCTTGGGGATCTACAATCCCGATCTCTTCGCTACCCACGAAGACACAGAAAGACAAAGCGGTAAGGCCTTAACATCCTACTTTCTCCTACCAATGTAACGGTCATGGGTGACCACAGGTTTCCCGACGGGATATTTTCCGTCAATCAACACCTATTCCGGGTTAAGGCGCTTAACACTCCGATTTCTCCTCCCGATCTGACGGTCGTGAGTGACCACTGATCTCCCGATGGGATTTCGTCTGTGGATTCGATACTTATCATAGATTTCTTAAGTCCTTGTGCCTTCACGTCCTTTCTCCAGGCTCTTCATGGGCGTTTGAGAAGGGTATCTCTATGGGGAAGTTTACCCAGGGTACTATCTGAGGCAGATAAGGGTATCGCTCTCCCGAGAACCAGACATGAAGTCTGAATTAGATCAATACGCATATAAATAATAGCTTATGAAATAAAAATCCATACGAAGTCTTTCCATTATAGACATACAACTACCAGTGTTGATCAAAATATCATACAGACATTCTTATAATGAAGTCATTCACCATTTCACAGCTTATGATCATAAATGTCAGCATACATATATTTCAAGATGTCAAAGGCAAGACACTTATCAGAAAGTAACACAAGGGGCTTATGCAACTGCTGAGAGGGGTGCTCGTTTCCACCCAATCGTAGGCTCAGTGACTCCCAGCGAATTTACCACTAGCCACCCCCAAGCTGAGGCCACGATGATGTGAGACTGCATCTTTGTTTGCCAGTGACCAGGAGCGAAGGTTACTCTCCTCTCTCTAGCTATCACTCACTATGCATATCGCCAGATTTCTCTTACTCCCCTCGCGTCTGCCCCCAATCGCTTCTCCCCCACACCTTATCCTCTTGCGAGGTTGCGTGTGGTGCGATTTCCCTCGTGTTGGTCAAGCCTGATGGTTCTATGGATGGGAATTTCACCTCCCCATCCCTCTTTTAATTCGTGAGGATCCATCTACCTACCAGCCTGCAAGACATTAAATTCAGAGCCATCGAGCCGCTTTTGGTTCTCTGGTCTAGTGAAGTCCAAATACGGTATTGATTTTCGGTGGAAGTTAATGCCACCTTTCCAGGTGCCTTCCACCACCTCTCTGCAACCATCGTGGTCTCTTTTTCATCATATCCCCTCTCAGCAGTCTTGCAATATAAATTCATAATATTAATCACATTCATCAACCTTTTCCACAAGGTCCATTCACATCACATATTCACATTTCTGAGTTTGCCACAGTTCTTGGCCAGTCTAGTTATTTTTACAAACTGGAGGAAACAGGGTGTTACAATTCCCTCCCCCTTAAAGGAACATCATCCTCGATGTTCTTATCTTTTAACATGAATTGCATGTACAGAAGTAAACAAAATCGGATATGCTTGTGTCATGGCATCCTCCATTTCCCATGTAGCCTCATCTGAGCCAAAATGTCTCCACTGCACCTTTACCTGTGCAATGGTTCGGTTCCAGAGCGGGTTTTCCTTTCTGTACAATATGCATTGGGGTTCTGGTAGAAATTCTCCCTCTGGTTCCACCTGCATCACAGACCAGTCAATTATATGATTAGCATCACGTATATATTTCTTCAATAATAAAACATGGAAAACATTATGTGCTTTTACTATGGGAGGAATTTCTAGCCGATAGGCTACAGGTCCCACTCTATCTTGAACCTCAAAGGTTCCACAATACCCAGGTCCCAACTTGGCACAAGATCCAATTTTCAGGGAACTCCTTCTGGGATTAATTATGAGATATACATGGTCTCCCATTTTGAACTCTCTTGGAGTTCTCTTTTGGTCAGCATAACTTTTCTGTCGGTTCTAAGCGACCTTCAGATTTTGTTTTATATGAGTCACTTGTTGTTCCATTTCTTTCAACATGTCAAGTCCAAAAGAAATCCTATTTACAGGATTACTCCAACTGACTGGAGTATTACACGGCCTACCATAGAGGACCTCGAAGGGACTCATCTTTAGGGATACTTGGTAGCCATTGTTGTAGGTGAATTCTACCAATGGCATGTAGTCTTCCAATTTCTTGGGTTGATGCATTACATGCATCCTTAAAATATCCTCTAATATTTGATTCACTCTTTATGTATGTCTGTCGGTTTGAGGGTGATAGGCGGTGCTAAATAACAATTTGGTCTCTAAACCATCCATCGGTGATTTCCAAAAATTGGAAGTAAATTTGGTGTCTCTGTTAGAAACTAACTCTTTCAGCATACCATGCAGTCTGAACACCTCTTTCATGAATACCCGGGCGATATCTATCGCGTTGCAGGTTTATTTGACGGGGATGAAATGAGTAAACTTGCTCAGTTTATCCACCACTACCATAATGGCATCATTATGTTTGGTTGAAGTTGGCAATCCAGTGATAAAATCCATGGAGATGGTTTCCCATTTCCATTCTGGGATGGGTAAAGGGTGTAATAGTCCTGCTGAGTGTACTTTAACCTGTTGGCACTCTATGCATTGGGACAAATATTTGGCTATGTCTTTCTTCAATCCGGGCAAATAAAATTGTTTCCAGGTGGCAGTGTTCATTTTCCGGTATCCTAGGTGACCAATATATGGTCTTTTATGTAGTTCATCCATCATGAACCTCTTCAAGTCATCACAATTTGGAATGTACAGTCTATCTCTATAAGTGAGCAGACCTCCTTCGGTCATCTGGTAGCCTTCATATTTTACTCCAGCGGGTTCTTGTTGTAGGTACAGGGTCATAGTCTGAACGAAGGGATCTGTCTCTTGTGCATTTATGATTCTGATCTTGACATCTGTCTCGCATGTACTCACCGCTGCCAGGTGAATTGTTCTCATGCTTCTGCTAAGGGCATCGGACACCCTATTTTCCTTCCCTTTAATGTGCTTGATTTCAAAATCAAATTCGCTAAGGAGGGCCATCGATCTAACTTGTCTAGCATTGAGATTTGGTTGGTCAAACAAATATCACAATCCACAGTGATCCGTCATAAGTACAAATTTTCTTCCCAAGAGGTAATGCCTCCACATTTTCAAGGCATGCACTATGGCAGCCAGTTCTAGATCATGAGGCACATAGTTGACTTCATATTCATTTAATTTTCGGGATTCATAGCAGATCACACTTCCTTTATGCATAAGGACTCCTCTGAGCCCTTCCTTACAGGCATCTATGCACACAAGGAAGTTAGCTTCTGGGTCAGCGATTTTCAACACGAGTGCATGGGTTAGTAGATGTTTCAGGGTTTGGAATCTTTCTTCACATTTCTGTGTCCACAGGAATTTTGTCCCCTTCTTCTGGAGGGTAGTGATTGGACAACCAATCTTGGAGAATCCTTTTATAAATCTCCTATAGATTCTGTTAATCCCATAAAGGATCTGATGTCTGAGACATCCTTTGGGGTAGGCCATTCCATGATAGACCTGATCTTGTCAGGATCTACTACTACCCCTTCCTCGGATAGAACATGTCCCAAGTAATGTATTTGCTTCTGAAAGATGTCACATTTGCTAAATTTAGCATAGATCTGATGCTCTCTTAGCACTTGGAGCACAAGTCTAAGATGCTCTTCATATTCTTCTCTATTCTTAGAGTAGATTAATATGTCATCAATAAAAACTAGTACAAATTTATCTAAAAATTTACTGAGTACATTGTTCATTAAGCACATTAAAGTGGCAGGGGCATTGGTTAACCCAAATGGCACTACCACAAACTCATAGTGACCATACCGTCTCTGGAAAGCGGTTTTATGGATGTCTTCACCCTTGATTCGAACTTGATGGTATCCTGACCTCAAGTCAATCTTTGAGAAAATAGACACACCTCCCAACTGATCGAATAGATCATCGATCCTGGGCAAGGGGTACTTGTTCTTTATGGTTACTTTATTTAGTTGTCTATAATCTATGCACAGTCTAAGGGTGCCATCCTTCTTTTTCAGAAACAGGACTGGTGCTCCCCATGGGGACACTCTGGGTCAAATATAACCCTTATCCATCATTTCTTTCAATTGCAATTTGAGTTCAACTAACTTAGGTGTGCTCATCCGGTAGGGTGTCTTGGACACCGGCACCACTCCTGGTGCGAGCTCTATCAAGAGGTCAATGTCTCTTCTCATAGGTAGACCCGGTACCTCTTCTGAAAACACATCTGTGTATTCTCTCAGGATAGGGTGATCATCAGGGCTTGGTCTATCACCTTCATTTTTTTTCAACACTTGTATTGCATATAGGGGACACCCTTTTCAGCAATACTTTCTCATTTGCAGGGCTGATATTTGCCTCACCGAGACAGGTTTTCGGATCCCTTGAAGGGTTATCCTTTTTCCTTATTTGCTCACACATTCTAAGGTTTTATGGTAACAATCCAGTCTGGCTTTATGGGCGGCCAGCCAGTCCATACCAATCAACAGATCGTATGATCCTAGGGGTAATATGTTAAGGCTTGCTTGCATGGGGAATTCACCCAACATTAATTGGCAGGCTGGTATAACCTCTGCTATCTTCCTTTTGGTGCCTGTGGCTAACTGTACCAACCATGGCTTTGTTTGTTTTTGTGGTTGTAGTTTACACTTATCAACAACTCTAGGGGCTATATAACTCAAATTTGAACCAGGGTCAATCAAAACAGACAATAGATGGTTGAAAATAAAACCTTCAATTTCCACCACTGAAGCTTGGTGGTCAGCTTGGTTACTATCCAATGCTGCATAAATCTGCAGCACACTCCTTGCCACATCATGGACTGTGGTAGCTTCCTGAATGTTATAAACTTTTCGACTGTTTTGTTGTCGGTGTGGACAGTCTCTCAGGAGATGCTCTTCTCTGCAACCCCAGCATTTCAGAGGTTTTCTCTTTGGGTTATTAGTATTTACTGGTATAGGTCCAGAAGTTTTATTTTCGTCCGATGAGGGAAAGTTCT
>JASDQU010416317.1:0-10361 GCA_032191745.1 Picea mariana
AGGGGTCAATGATGTGAACCCACTGTCGAAAGTGAGGAAACCTGCCATTGAGGCATGCAAGCTCCAAGGTACCAAATAATTTCTAAGTCTTGATTCTGGATAATGAGCTGAAGTCGACGGAACAAAACTCATCACAGGAGGGCCTTGATGTATCCCCCATCAATGACACGAAATGAGGAACAGATTTTGAAGGTGAAACAAAGTATGACACGAATTGGACTGGACATAGGGAAGGCCGACACACAGAGAATGGATAACTGCAGATGGCCGACTCAATATAGGTTTCATATGGACTTCTCTTGAACATATGAACGACACGACCAATGATTTGGAAACATTGACTCAAAGACGACACAGGGAATGACCTTGTAATAAATCGAATGAGAGACAAATGGATTTCCCAAACCGGCTTCAAATGATGAATAGCGGGTGTCATGTTCAAGAGCGACACTTACTGCCAATCAATACGAAGATGAAAACATATCCCTTTCCCAAATTCCCCCCCACCATTTCTGGCGAGTACCTCTTTATTTTTACGCAAGCTTGACGAGAATAACATATGCATGTTGATGTAAGCTCATCCTTCGGACGAGTCCCTCAGAGTATGTTTAACGAACCCTAAGAAGGAGTGGTTCGGTCCCATCACGAGTCTGGCAATGTTTGTTTAACAAGTCCAGAGCTAGAAAACTCGAAGGTTTTTCATGATTATAGAGTTTGGAAAAACATTTAAAAGAGAACTCTCTCAGTTCCTTTTTCATAAAATAGTCTGGATGAGACCAAAAAAGAGATAAATTATCGCTCACCAGACGCTTACTTCAAATACTTTATCGAGCGTGAAAATAGCAAGGTCGCTCGGCAATCTTTTCATGTTTAGAGAGTCTGAAAAGAGCTTAAAGAGGACTCCAGAGGGGTTCCTTTTTTGTATAACCTTGTTGAGCCCAAAAAAGTGATAAAAGTATGCTCAATCACATTCTCATGTATTTACAAGCGCAAGAACGGACAAAGACCACGCTCGAGGTTTTATACAAAAACCATAAAAACAATAAAAAACACACGATGTCAAAAGAAAAACATGTCCGTATCCCTGTATTTGACCATCAAAAGCATCACGCCTGCAAAAGTTACACTCAACATGACATTAGGGATTAGGGTTTCATAGATAAATAATCATAAAAAACCAAATGACATAGTAAAAGTAAATAAAGAGGAGTAAATAGTCTTTTTACCGCATCATTTTTACCTTTCCACTATTTGAGTTCAAAAACCCCTCTTTTACCCTCCAAATTCGACGTCATATTGCGGGAGTTACGAGAGACCATTCAGCGAGCCGTCTGCGACAGTAAGGTAGGCTCTTTGTCCTTAACATTTTCATGGTTTAATTTTGCAATTTTATTGGTTAAAAAATCATTTTAAGTTGATCTTTGGAGCCCTACTTGTGCGCTGCCCTTCTCGCAGGCAGGCTACACGGGACCTGCGAGAATGGGTGATTCTCGCAGGTGACCCATGGGCAGCCTGCGAGGTTCTCGCACTGTGCACACAGGGCACCTGCGAGAACCGCAAAGCTCAATTTTTTTTTAAAAATTTAGCCAATGAACAAGAACCAAATCATGAAAAAAGTTGCTAATCTTCTTTTTGTGTTCCCTATGCAGATAATTGGCCATCAAAATGGTGCTTGAATGGCGCGAAAGGGAGCACAAAGAAGACAATGCAATGGCCAAAAATCATCCACCTACTATTGCTGCTTTGAGAGACTGTTGACTCTTGAAATACTTTCGTATCCCGGGCATGAGGGCCCAAGTCAGGTTGTTAGAGTACCTGGTGCGTATGTGGGACCCTGATCAGCGGGTATTTCATGTGGGGGTCCACACACTGTCCTTAGACATTGAGGACATTTAATTTCTGACTGGATTGTCATGGCGGGGGTACTATGTGAGCCTGACTGGTAGTAGAGGTGGTGGGCTAAAGATGAGTGAGTACTACAATTTACACTGTGTTCCGGAGGCTGAGAGAAAGAAAGGAAAAGTAGCTATCTGGGGGGTACGAGACTTGACCCTCCGTACTATCCGTTTCATTATAGCTCATATGGCTGGGAGTTCTACTCCTCACATGGCATTACAGAGTTACTTCCAGTATGCTATTGAGTGTACTGAGCCTCGAGTATTCAACTGGGCAGATGCTGTGCTTCGCAGTATAAAAAAGCAGTTGACTAAGTGCAAACGAGGTGACCTGAAGCAATTCAGGTACGGATCTTTGTTGGTGTCATTCTTCCTTGAGAGGGTCCCATTATTGAGACTGCAGGTTGAGTGGAATATACCGGGTCCCAGGGATCCAAGGATGCTGAGATGGTGTCGGCTCATGGCCCGACACGTAGCAGGACCGATCATCAAGTATGATGATACTTTCTTTGATTGGCTTCAACCACAACTGTTGATGGTTGATGACTATGCTTATGCCGGCTTGGATTTCCGAGGAGATCCGGATTTAGTACTGCCAGAGGATGCTCAGTGAGGGGACCTTTGAAAGAAGTGCACACATTTTCTTTTTTAAATATTTTTGTGAATTTTTATCATATTCAAATGTTTTTGTTTTATATATTCGTCCAAAGACTAATACAAAATCGTTTGTTGATAACATAGATGTTGGAACTTACAGACCTCCTGGCATTTCTCCCATCCAGCGACGAGGAGAGGTAGCGTCAGCACCACAATATGCTGAGGATTATCAAGTGGTGGAACAAAATCTGGAGGGCTTGACCGCAGATATTCCAGACATGACTCTGGAAGAGGTTCCACGACGCTATCAACATCATACTGTAGGAGTATCAACATCTATGAGTCGACTGCTTCGTAGGGTTGCTCGAGCAATCGTGTGTTACCATGAACGTCATCCATGACGTCACTTTGTAAAAGCTATGAGCTCCAGATTTTGACATTTTGGTCTTCGGACAAACTTTTTTGTAAAAAAAACTCTTTTGATCGTTATATATACATACGGCTTCTACCGGTTTACCTTATATTGTGTGAATATTGATGTGATTTGATTTATAAGTGATTCAAATGTCTGTCCAATCCATAATTAGCCAATGCATCTGTTAATTTATTTAGACATCTAGGAATATGTTGATATTCAATGTGATCAAAATAACGTTCCAAGAGGCGAATTCGCAAATACACCCGTAATAAAGTAGGACTTCGAATAGTGTAGATATTACTTAACTATAATACTATAAGCTGCGAATCAAGTCGCACAACCAAATGACGAATTCTGAGAGAGATAGCATCAACCAATAATTCAATAACGGTGCTATACTCTGCAATGTTGTTGGTCGCATGACCAATACACACACCTCGTAATGAGACAAGTTCATTTTAGGGGCATAAATTGCCCATGCAGCAGAAGCAAGGTTCTGAGTACTATGGCTAGCGCCATCAGCGAAGCCAATATAGGGTAGCGAAGACTCTGACATCTAGAAATCAAACACAACATCACATAAGGGCAGAGACCAGATATCGATAAAAGCAAACTATAGTAACACACAAAAAGTATGATACAATACAAATACAAGTACTTGTGCACAGATGATTTTATGCATAGTACTTCAAGTACAACCCATTCCTGGGTTCACTCAAAGGGATACCATCGTAATATACAAACTCATAAGCTCCTTTTTCCAAAACTCGTCGAACGATATAAGGACCTCGCCACATGGGTTTGAATTTCCCAGCTCCTAACATATCTCGATCTTGTTCAGAAAGAAAAACAATATCACCTTCAGAGAAAACACGAGGCTTGACATGCTTGTCATATTGGGCCTTAACACGCTTTTTCTGAGCTTCTATGACTAGGGTGGCATCACATTGAGTTTCTTCTAATCACATAAGATACAATAGACATTCTTCCTCAGCAGAAGTGTTGGGTAGGAGTTCAACAACTAGTTTTAACGAAGGTATCTCGCATTCGATAGGGAGAATGGCTTCCACACCATAGACTAACCGGAAAGGTGTAAACCCAGTAATGGATTTGACAGATGTCCGGTACGCCCACAATGCCAAAAACAACATTGTGTGCCAACTTGTTTTATGAATCCCTATCATTCGTCGAAGCATTGTTATGAGAAATTTGTTAATCGCTTCGACTTGGCCATTGGCTTGTGGATAATAGGGCGTTGAGTTATCATGGTGAAGAACCAACTTTTCAGTAAGTTTGGACATCATAAAATTCCTAAAGTGGCTACCGTGATCAGTGACGATAGCTTGGGGAACACCAAAATGAGCTATGACGTGATTAAAAAGAAACAATGCTGTGGTCTTTCCAGTGTTGTCCAATGTCGGCATCGCCTTGGCCCATTTCGTGAAGTAATCAATGGCTACAATGATGTAACCATGCCCCCCAGCCGAGTGAGGGTGACATGTCATGAAATCGATGTCCCATTTCACAAAGGGACCAACTGAGACCACATGGTGAAGAGGAGAAGGATGTGACCACATTTTCTGATTATAGGCCTGGCAGGCATGGCATTTCTGAACGACAGTAATGTAGTCGTTAAACAAAGAAGGCCAAAAATACCCTGCGCGTAAGATCTTCTGAGTAGTAGCATACCTAGACATATGACCACCACATGCTCCAGAATGGTAGTCATTCAGAGCTTTCTCGTCTTTGTCAAACGTTAGACAACGTCGAAAAACTGAGTCAATCCCCCGATGATAAAGAGTATCGCCGAGGATAATGTATTGACGAGCTTGGTAGTGTATTCGACGTCATTCAGTACTGGACAAAGTTGGCTGAAAACTATGGGTTTGGAGATATATAATGACATCCCCATACCAAAGATCATCAGTGTTAATAAGGAAAAGAGATTCATTGGGTAATGAATCTGCTGCTACATTTTCCATTGCAGAATGGGGAAAATCGCATATCAACTCAGCAAAGACTAAGGACTTCTTGGACTTGGCGTGTTCGAATTCCAAGTCAAACTCCTGGAGTATCACAATCCATTTGGAGTATTTACCCCCTAGCAATTGACGTGTCAGAATGTGTTGCATAGGGTTGCAATGGGAAATCACCGTAGTTTTGTGTGAGAGGATATAGTGCCGGAAGCGTTGGATGGCTTGAATGGCAGCCAAGGCCAGTTTTTCGACATGTTGATACTTGATTTCAGTTGGCATGAGACTTCGACTCAAGTAGTAAATAACATGTTCGTCGTGAGCATCATCCTCTTGGACGAGAACCATGCCAATGGTGTAATCTGAGGCAGCAAGGTAAAGGAAATAATCGCGAGTGTAATCGAGGGGGGGGGGAAGAGAAGCGGAGCTCATGTTAGGGACAACTTCAAAGCTTCAAAAGCATTATTGGAAATGGTATCCCAGACGAACTCTGAATCCTTCTTTAATATCTGCGTAAATCCACGAGTTATCTCGACATAATTTGGGATAAAACGACGAAGAAAGTTTGCTTTCCCCTACAAACTTTGCAACTGGCGAAGTGTGGAAGGAGGAGGGAGATTAAGGATCGCCTCAACCTTCAAAGGATCCACCCGGATGCCTTGACGCGAAACGATAAAACCTAGAAGACGACCAGATTCTACACAGAAAATGCACTTATGAGGATTTAAACGTATACGGTAGAATCGACATCGAACGAAAATGGCCCGGAGGTGGCTTGGGTGATCAACTCTGCGCATAAAATGAGTGGGTAAATCATCGAAATAAGGTTGAATGATATGCTTGATATCATGAAAAGCGTAAGACATAGCGCGTTGGAAAGTGGCGACAATGTTCTTGAGACCGAAAGGAAGTTTCCAGTAAGCAAAAGTACCCCAAGGACAAATAAAAGCAGTCTTATGTTGATCCTCGGGAACGATGTTAATTTTATTAGAGCCAGAGAAACCATCCATGAGAGAGAAGATTTCACTCCCAGCGCAGTCATCGACAATCTGATCGACGAAAGGGGTAGGAAAGTTGTCTTTTGGACAAGCTTTATTGATATCCCTATAATCAACACACACTTGAATCATACCTTGTTTCTTGTTAATCGGGACAAGATTGGAAACCCAGTCTGTGAGAGCCATTGGATAAATGAAGTCGGCTTTCAGAAGTTTCTCGACTTCAAGCTTTATAGCAGCCGCTTTACGTGGGTAAACTGGACGAAGGCATTGCCGGACGGGTTTAGCGTCAGGATATGTCTTAATTTCATGGATCACAATCTCAGGGTCGATACCCGACATTTCTTCGTAGCTCCAGGTGAATATTCCACGAAACTCTTTGAATAGGGACATATAGGTGACTATTTCGTCAGGGGAACACGAAGCTCCAATATGAACAGTTTCTACGATTCCAGGTTTAACGAATATGTCAATGGGAATCATGGGCGAGATATTACTTAAGTTCCCTTCGGCAAACACATCACGTACAGACTCAGGAACAGTCGAAATAATGACAACGGTCGAAATCCGTTGGTACTTCTCAAGAGTATGCTGCTCCAGAAAAAGAATGGAACGATGATGCCCATCGTCCCAAGGGGTATCCTCCATGACGGACATGATCATCTCGTCGGTGGGAAAAATAACACGAAAATGATTGGGAGACAACTCATCAAGATATGGGGTAGAAGGTGTTGCCGATTGAATGTCCTGATAGGCAGATTCAACCGGACTCAACGGCATTACGTCGCCGAAATCAATATGATCTCCAGGGTCAGGTACTATCCAAGGGTCATGAGACATAGGAAGTTCATGAGTTAAAGTAAATATCATGTTGATAGAAGCAATAGACGAGCGTGGAACATTGGGCGATGGAATGGGGAAAGTACCCATTAACGAGGAGTCCTTTAGAAGGCCTATATTGACATTCTCATAACCCGGGGGGGTTTTAGCAATAAACGACACATTTCCAGTATGGGTATCTGTTGGCAGCCAACCCATTTTTTTGATTACTCTCAAAAAGCTTCCTACACCCCTTGTCATATTACGACAAATCATTGTCGCATTGTGCTTTTAAACATTTCGTCTCATTTTGTGCGACAATTACGATTCAATTTCGTTTTAGTTTTCACAACTGCAAGTGTGAAAACACCTCTTTCGTTGCTTAGATTGTCATCGTTTTTGGTTGATTTACTGAAAGACACTTGATCACTGGTTTATCACATGACTGCTAAAGGCTGTCTCGAACTTATGTTCTTGAGCATTATCTTATTTTGATTACACATTTGGATATATTTGATTGTTAAACCTTTGGGCATAAAAGTTATTGGTCCTGTTTCGATCTTATGAAAATTGTAATGGATTTGGTCTTATTGCTTTTTCTCCTTATTATGGATTCTCACTCAGTTATTATATGAAGGAATTTTGATTGTATGGTTCTAAGACTTTGGAGTACAAACATATGTAATATGCACCGAATGCATGGACAAGTTTATAAGGTATGATGGCAATGGTTTCAAGGCGCATGAGTTAATTATGTTCGACTTTACAAATCGATACTTGACATACTATGTTTGCAAAGTTGGATTATACGTTGAATGGTTCATAAGACCCGAACTATGTAAACCCTGTGTTTGAGCGATTAATTGAACGATGGAATTGGCACGTTGGATCAATAGTTAATGCGGGTACTGTGCTTGTTTAAAACTTAACACTTGGCATATTGTTATCGTATGAGGTGTTGGTTCTCACTCGGATGAATGGCACGTAGAGGTGATGATTCACCTGATGGCTGATCGATGCATTTGTTTAAATGATTATGGTTTTAAACAGCTCTGTACAGGCCATTAATGCAATGCGTGGTGATGGTAATCCCACCACCTTCGCACGCATAGAGTTGTTTTCGGTCTCATCGAACATTCAAACCATTAAAACCCTGCTGTATTAACTCTGTGCATTGATCGTTTGGTGTGAACCCTACCATGAACAGAGGTTATGGCTCCTGTTGTGAGGGCCGAACCTAATGGATGCCAAGCACTGTTGACATTCGATGGTGCATACAACGACCTCGAAGAATTCGGGTGGCTTTCGTTTATAAGGAAGTTCGATGGTTTTAATATCTCTGTTGCTTGGCAATTCGCACTGTCATTTGATGGCTACCGAGCCAAAGTCAGAGATGTCCAGCTCGAAGTCACCGAACACTCTCTCAGCCTGGCAACTGGTCTGCCTGTCAAGGGACAAAAATGGTCCAAAAGCTATAAAGTAAACGATGTCCCGTGGACATTGTTGTTTCGGTCTCGAACAGTGAGGTCGTGCAACAGAGGATTACCTGCGAAGATGTTGAAACCCCGCTGGTATGATCTATTGATGATTCTCAAGAAATTTGTCACCTGTGAAGGCAGGTATGGATTTGTTTTCCTGTTTCATCTACGTTTGTTAATGGTATTTATGGGTTTCGAGCTTAGCATGCCGCATTATCTGCACCGAAGTCTATTTAAAATGGCTAAGAAATACAAGCGAAGTCAGGCTGATACTAGCCTCTTTCATGTTGGGCTGATTAAAATGATGGTTGTTTATGAGTTGGGCTTACGTCGAGATTCCTGGCACGATTTTCTCAACCGTAATGGTTTTGAGGAATCAAACCCTCCTCCAGTCGATAATCCTGTGGTGTCCGAGAGTAAGTCTACCCCTGTTCCCTACAGTGTTTTACTACCTAAACCCGAACCCGACTCACTTGTGAATTCGCCGATGACTGTGACTAAAGTTGGTAAGCCCATGACCACAAAGGCTAGGGCGAAGATTGCTGCTAGAAACAAGAAAAACGCAAGGATGATCTCTCGCATGGAGAGAAATAAGTCTAACCCCCCTGCCAAAACATAGCCTATCATGGTAAGTGAGGACTCAGATTCGAGCATTGAGCATTTTCTAGCTGAAGAGGGCTTCTGTGGTGATGAACCTCCCTACGATTTCGTTGATAACCTGCCTCCTTGTCTTCGGGATAACCCAGACTATCCTGGTATCAAGCCACCTCTTGAAACCCGTGGGGAATCATCAAACCCTCCTTCTGCTCAAAAGGTTGCTACACCTTGCGACCAGTGTGGACTGTGGTTAGAGAGGTACTATTTGGATGTCCCTAAATTGCAATCTAAAATTCACGATTTGGAGAGGCAAGTGGCAATGCTCACTGGTCGAGATGCAAAGGGACGACCTAATGATAAAAATCAACGGACTGCTGGATCGATCTTGTTCAAAAACGTTGAGTCTGCCACTGCATTTGTCAATTCAAGATTGACATAGCTTCAACAACTGTGATGGTATATTTTTCCCTCTTTTATACAGCGTCGTCACAAGCTCTGTTTATATGTTTAACTTGCTCTGTCATGCATAAGTTTTATCGATTTGGTTGGATTGGGTGTGATTAGATTCAGTTTGATTTGAATATGTTGATTTTTGATATCTTTGCTATTTTTAAACACAAACGATATCTCTGTTCGATTTGATTATACCTTGCGCGATACCATGAGTCAATTGGTTGATTATATTAATTGTAATTTCTATATTGAGACCGATTCGTATGTCATTTCTTGCATGATCAAATTTCGAATGAATAACAACTGTTATGATATGAGTTGTATCCTGATGATAACAAATGTGTTGTTCGATTTCTATTACAGGGATGGATAGATTATGTCAAATCTTTCGATTTGTGTTTATAACTAAATTCAATTAAATGCCTCGTTTGATGACTCTGTCAAAACCCTGTTGATCGATTATGGATTGATCTAATATGATGACTGTTGAATTGATATTTGGAGTTGGTCCGATTACATTTGGAATAATTCATTCATGTATTTTTGATATCAATCTGCTGTTGTGATTCAATTAGTCTATTACGGTTATGAATTTATTTATGGATTATTTGGAATGCAACGAATGAAAATTGTGATTGGATTCTATGGTTACAGCGATGTGTGAATTTGTTAAATGCTTGCTATGTTGGAAATAATATGAATCTCATGCTCACTAATAATGATTGGTTCATATCTCATATGATTTGGTTTGTTACTGATGGCATTCGTGGAACATTCTGGTCGAGATTTGATTCGATTTTGGGAAGAATTGGAGAAACAGGGTATTCCTATTTTGTATCAATTGTATCTCTACTCTGTCCCGATTGTGTGCTGTTCGGTTTTTAGTAATATATTGATTATTGCAAATTTATTATATTCGATTTGATTTGATTTATAACTGGTCATTTTACTATTCTAGATCAGCTACAGAATCAAACGATTCTGTAGCTGAGTCTATAGAATCAATTTTGTTATTATTTTTTGAATAAAACAATCTTCTAACTTGATTCTGGTGTCTATTGCAGGGTAATTCGAATTTGCAATGGATACTGTGGGCAGTTAGGAGATGATCTACAGATTTTACTTGCATTTTA